>JAOVYW010000031.1:4727638-4741880 GCA_025775045.1 Hiodon tergisus
TAATATATATACATATGCAGTCATTTAGTTTTGAGGTGTAATCCACAGATTGGCTTTATCAGCAATCATTATTTCTAAAACACATTTTTAATTGAAACGGAATGTATTCAGTATGGGGCAGAATCCCATTATTGTGTTATCTTTTTTCTGTAAACAAATCAGCTAGTTCATTAATACATAATTCCTCTGTTGCCAGGGTTGGTGACGCAGCTTTTAGGCCCTGTTTTCTGGTTCAACGCGGTGAAGCACTTCTTAAACAGACAGCAAAGTGACCAGTTCCACATGTTTGTCGGTGCCATAGTAACTAATCCTCCAAAGGACAAATTTGAAAAGCCACTGACAGCTCATGCAGGTAGCATCTGTTCCCTGAAAGCGGTTTCGACATGGGTAACTCATGAGTCAGCACTCACCCCAGAACACAGGGTTGTTCCAGGACCTTCAATTCTCCGCTCTCACTCACATAGAGCACACCACATCCACCACTAATATACAACAAGCCACAAGAAACAACCGCAAGGCATTTGCATATTTCATTAGTTGCCTCTCTAACTGTTTTTGTCATGGCACAGAGCCTACAGGCAGCGACTTTTCCTCTACCTAATCACCAGTGCTCAGTCCCCCTGGCTCTGTAAACGCAATCAGCCACTTCTGGAAATCTAGAAGATTAAAAAGCTGCATGCATGCATGACGACAGTGAAACACATTGCAGCCACTGAGCTGGGATCAGATAATGCAGGACAAATGTTTTGAATTAAGCATATGTCAAAATAATTCCATATTCATTCTCCATAATAGAAAACAGATCTCCTCTCTGAAAGCTTTTACTCCAAATCCAGAGGCAGAGTAAAATTAAAATGTGAATTGGGCATGCGTATGTTATAATGTTTCTCAGCTTTATTTATTTAAATTTTATTAAGTGTACCATCAAAAAGACCCTTTAAAACATGTGGGAAAATAATCATCCCATTTATGGAGTTTCTACACATGGTTTTTGGACCTACAAACTATGTACATTTGGCTTGTCTTTTTTTTCTCTGAGAATAGTGCTTAAGTACATTTGGCACGCATTATCTCCAGTGTTCAGCTGTGTATTCTGTAGGGCTGTCTGTAGGCCCTGTCCCTAGCATTAACTGAGAGGTTAGGTGGGACAGAGAGAAACAGTCGCATTTCAGCGGTGTAGAACAAATATCAGATGAGGTGTAGTCTGACACAAACAGGTGAGACCAGCTCATTATTTTAACGAGGCCTCTTTCCAGTCTACTTCGTCCGTAGTTCCTTTTTATATTTCGTTAATATGTGAAAAACTCACATTAAGAAAAAACCCTGGCAAAAAAAATCACATGCGGTGTTATCACTGACATGATAAAGAAGCACCTTATGGACCTTTAAATGTCACTCTTAACAGGATTTTTTTTGTTTTCTCAGCTGCTATTGACACATAACAGAAAAGCCAGTCGCTCATATTTGCACAAGAATGATAATACTTGACATATTTCATGTTTTTTTATTTTTCTCTCTTAGCCTTAGTCAATTTCTATCTATCAGACAAAATGAGACGACAGTTTCTAAAACTGCTGGGCACAGCTATTAGTGAAATACATTTGAAAATTATTTATATTTCAGACCATTTTTGATGTGGGATCCCTGAGAAAATAGTTTATTTTGCACAGAATTATGGAAGAGGGGGAGGTAATACCAGGAAGTCCCTTTTTTACTATTAAAAGTTGTTTTATCTGGTCTAAAAGAATCAAGGGGAGTTTTTTGTTATATTAGACTTCAGGAGGCACCAAATGATTCCTTTGATGTTGGCCCATCAGGCTATGTGTGGTAGATTCCTTGCGCTGAGGGGACAGAGCAGGTAGATTTGCTTAGCACATGGTCCAATAGGATTCAATGTCCGTTCAGTGGCATCAAAATGGACAGTTGGGCTACATTTCCCCCCCCCCCCCTCACGCTATTCATCCGTGGTTAAATAAAGGATGTCACTGTAAAGTTGGCCAGACGCACAAGGACAAAAGCACCAGGTGGTTTCTTTCTGGTGGATGTCGTGGTTGGGCTGTGGGTGATGTTTTACAACAACACCCACGAGGAGGCTAGTAAGCCTATTAGTACGGATTCATTTTCCAGTTTAAGCTATAATATTAATCTGGAACCCAGTCCCCCATAACAACCTAAGGCCATCGTGAGGATGAAGGAAACTTTTAATGAAGATATTTGCAAATATTTACAAAGTTTTAAAATGTAAACTTAATACTGGCACAGGGGTGAAAATCAGGAAAGCAGTGTTTATGTTTTTCCTAAACCATCTTAAATATGGTTAAATACAAAATAATAAAAAAATAAATGTCTCCAAAATAATTAAATGTGATATTAATGAAATTCGAATCGAATATTTACATTCATGTTTTAGTCAAAACAAGAAATCCGGGCTGCAGAATATGGTTTGGTGGTGAGGTATGACAAGGAACAGGTATCTCGTGAAATATCCACATATATTTTACAAATGGTTCGGGGGGTTCGCTGCTTTCGTTTGGTAGATTTCTGTTTTGTTTTTGATGTCGGATAATAGACCATCGATAATAATGAAGTGGTAGAAAAATTCTCAAGTTACTGAAAATTGCAACTTTTAAACAAATAAAAAAAACAAATTACTAGCTAAATGTTGTATGTATAAATATATTTGGAGCATATACCATGCATAATTAACACATTAATGTTTTGTTACTGTCTCTGTAAAATTTATTCAATTTCTGGTTTAGCTGAATCTCTGAATCAAATTTCTTATCCGCGAATCCTCGGTGCTTCTTCGGAAGTTTCCATCAGATCTGGAGAAAATCTGTACCTGCTTAACGCGAGCCGAACGAACAAAACTTAATCTTCAGGTATTGTACGTGTGGCTCAACGTGAGGCAAACACAGAACTCATCTGAGGTTATGGTGGCTCAAAACCACCAGTCAACGTTCGTCTTCGGCCTATTGAAGTGCAGTCCTCGGAAACGCTAGAAAGGGAAAGTAAGACTATTTAAACCGAAGTTTGGTTAAGTCAGGTGCGCGTCTTTCAACTTCAATAACCTAGACGAAAATTGGAAGAAAAGTAAAGCGTGATTAAAAACAATACACAATAAGTATGTGTGTGGCTAAAAGGACCCCGACGACCTAAAAACAAGAAGAAAAAAAACCTTACCAAATCCGTCTGTTTGCCAAGTGTGAGATGGCAGTATAGTAAACCCATCCAGGTGTACAGCGGAGCCGCCTTCTCCCTTCGAACTGCGTCTTTAGTGGGAATGGACCTGTGCGGCCAATGGCGAGTTTATATAGTCGGGATATAAATAGCTACCCATCCATTTATCCTTTTTTTTTAAAGGTTTTAAAGAGAGAGGATCTTCCAGCGTACACCTGTCGCACCTTGCGTTTGCTCAAATCCAATATTGACATAAGAGCAATGGGGGAGGCACGGAGGAGGTGATTAGCTCCTCTTGCTCATCCCGACCTTGCCCCTCCATGCAAATAACTGTGTGCTCGGCTCGTTAGAATCAGTAGAACTGATAGTGCGATTTGACTGGCCGATTTCTGCGTCTAGGCGTCGATTGAGAAATTTAGGTGAGTGAAGCTTTGAAGAGTGTAGCCCATATATTAATCCGCGCTAAGGGACGAAGGAAGTAAAAAAAAACACACCTCGGCTACCTACTTCCAACGCATTTACACAAAGATTTCCATATGGCTTGCAAATTAGTCACTTTCCTGGTGTCTGACGCCGAACTAGCAAATCAAGTATTTTAGCTCACGATCGCGGGTAGAAGACGGTTGTAGTTGAAGATGGCTTTTTATTTTATTAATTTCAGAGAAAGCATAATCAGGAAATTACGTCTTCATTTTAAACACTAATATGCTCCTCACTTGTGATATGTTAAACAAACGATGATGGCATAAACGCGTGTAGTCCACGGGATAGTTTCATCCCTGAAAACTGGATCTGGGGATGCTGTGTGGTTCGCTTACACATTTGTAACGGCAAAACCTTAAGTATGAATTTACACGTGCTCTTGGCCTCCATGTTATTTAGTTTAAAACCTCGACCGGATGTATTTCAAATATTATTATTTTTTCTCTGGATTTTTTTACCAGCAGTTTAGCAGTCCGTGGCTCGTGCAAAACCACGCGTCTGAGGCTGCCGATTTTTAAAAAAAAGCCTGCATTCGTTTAGTATTTATACACACAATTCTTGAACTTTTCCGTCTCGACTATTTAAAAACAAGTTTCTTAGGTTCCCAATATTCAGCCAATATATTGCATATCATAACATTTTGACACGTTTAAAACAACTCAAATAAATTCTACCGTTTTAATGATCCATGGGACATTTCTTTATTCAGCAATCACTAGGAAAGGCGCGTCATCCTGTTCTGCAAGAAATTAAGTCTACAGCCATTCCACACACCTCTACGGCCAAAAAAGTGCACAAGCACAGCAGAACCGTTCAAACATTAACAACCTGCCAAAGTTGTACGCAAAATTTCCAGTGGTTTTAGATTATCAAAATATTAACAGATATGCATATCCATACATGGCAATTTGTAAGTTAATATTGCAGTACAGTACAGAAAAAATGTGAAGATATTTAATAGAACATATTTAACAACATACATGGTTGGATGGTCGGAATTGGTGGAACACGTTCAGAGGAATATAACGAAACGATTTTGCAATTTTGAATGCCAGCCACCCTCTCTAGCTAAGAAAAGTTAGTTAACTCAGGGATTTGAAAGAAGGAACAATCTGAAAGATGTGAGTAAATTGGAGTTATTGGTGTTCAGGAATGGGGTCCCTCATCGGCACGGTGACGAAAGTCTGTTCAGGTATGCCTCCCACCCTGCCTTTTTATATTCCTCCGCAGCCTCCAGCCGGTCCGAGGCCAGAAGAATCCCCCGACCCACGATGATGACATCAGAACCTTTTACGCCAATCACGTCACTGGGACTTGAATACTGTTGACCCAGGTCATCTCCTGAAACACAAACAAGAATCACAAATTATACAATACTGGCTGTTGCTGGGATGAAGAAGGTAACTAGTTTTAATATCCTTTTTTATTTAGAACATTAGCACCACCCAGTGGTCAATACAGACAAAATGACTATTACAGATTGAAACACAGCTAAGCAAAATAGCATTTGATTCACACATTTTAAAAAATAAAAATAAAAATAACTTGGAATTTTTATTATAGCTACCAGTGATGACGACTCATTTACTCATACAATACATTAACGGTAGTTACAACAGAAATGTAACTATAGAATGGTAGCTACAGAGACTAACGGGAATCGAACATTATCCGTCAGGTTATGGCACACTAACAATTCCATACCTCCTGAGAGCAGCTGGACTCCGGGGGTCAGGTACACAAACTCAGGTTTACTGCTGATCTTGGAGCCAGAGATGAAGCCAAACACAAAGTCTGAGTTCTCCTCTGCCATTTTCACCTGCAATACATTTTTCATCTGAAAACGTGGCAAATGCGCGACCGTGCAGCCACTGCGAATATCACAAACATCGCCAACCTTGGGTCATCTCAGACATGACAAGACATAGAAAATGTTGTTGAACAGAATGACAATGGACTTGGAATTTGATGCCTGTTGACAGTCGGAGCACAGGTTTTACCAGTTCTAAAACTAAGTTGGTTAAAGGGAAGTCAATAATGCAAACCTTAAGGGAATGGCCACACCCTCTGCAGGGGACACTTACCACTGACTGAGTGTAGTCCCCAGTTGCTAGGGAACCCACAGAGCTCATTTGGCCAATAAGAAGGCAGCCCCGACCAAGAGGCCCACCCACGGCTCGAAGGCCCTCCAATACCCCCGGACCTGGTACTGCATGGGCATTGATAATGTGGGACCAGGAAGAGATCCGATACTGCCCACCTGCAAATACAAACCACAGTAAGGAGACTTAGGATGGCTCCAAAATATTTTACTCCACACCTACTGAAGGCAAATAGTCAGAAGGGATCGGCTAGGAATCCCTGATTATTATAGATTTTTTTTACTCACCACCGTACTGGTGTTTAACTGTACTGCCAATGTCGGCGAATTTACGGTCCTCGAAGATGAGAAAGTTGTGTTTGAGCGCCAGTTCTCCGAGCTCTTGGGTGACTTTCTCTGAGAAGTCCAGAAGGATGTCTACGTGGATCTTCAGCACGCAGATAAGGGGTCCCAGGGAGTCAGCCAGACGCAGGAGCTCCTCGCTGTGCGTAACGTCCGCAGACAGGCACAGGTTGCTCCTCTTCTCCTCCATGAGCTTCAGGAGCCGGGCAGCAACGGGGTGCACTCCCGGCAGCCGGGCGCGCGCCCCGTAGCTAAGCTCCTCACGTGGCTTCTGAACCACCGGGACAGTCTCGGCGCCCAGGGACCCAGAGACGCGGTTCTCCTGGACGAACTTGCGGACGCTTGCCGCAGTGTCGGGGTCGATTTGGCCGGTCATCAGCAGAACATCCAGCAGTCTTGAGATGGTGATGATGGAGTGCAAGGTTATCCCCTTCTGGTACAGTCTGGCTTTTCCTCCCTGCTCCCTGTCCATCAACACGATGGCATCGGTCACCCTCACACCCTCCTTCTGAAGAACCTCTGCGGTCTCCAAAACACTGCTACCGCTGGTCACCACGTCTTCAATGATGAGACACGTGTCTCCAGGATTGATGGTCCCTTCAACCATCTTCTTTGTTCCTTTACTCAAGTGGAGAGACATGAAAAACATTAGCAACATAGAATCTACAATATCGTGAATTTATGATGTGGATGTGGTACTACATGAACTGCCAAAGAGATATACACTCACTGGCCACTTCATTAGGTACACCTCTTCAACTGCCCGTTAGCGCAAATATATAAATCAGCCAATCACGTGGCAGCAACTCAATGCATTTAAGCATGTAGACATGGTGAAGACGATCTGCCGAAGTTTAAACCAAGCATCAGAATGGGGGAAGAAAGGCGATTTAAGTGACTTTGAACGTGGCATGGTTGTTGGTGCCAGACGGGCTGGTTTGAGTATTTCAGAAACTGCTTATCTTTTGGGATTTTTCATGCACAAACATCTCTAGGGTTTACAGGGAATGGTGCGATATAGAGAAAATATCCAGAGAGCGGCAGTTCTCTGGGCGAAAATACCTTGTTTATGGCAGATGACAGAGGAGAATGGCCAGACTGGTTCGAGCAGCTAGAAAGGCAACAATAACTCAAATAACCACTCGTTAAAACCGAGGTATGCAGAAGAGCATCTCTGAACGGACAACACGTCGAACCTTGAAGCAGATGGGCTACAGCAGCAGAAGACCACACCGGGTGCAACTCCTGTCAGCTAAGAACAGGAAACTGAGGCTACAATTCACATGGGCTCACCAAAATTGTACAATAGAAGATGGGAAAATGTTGCCTGGTCTGAGGAGTCTTGATTTCTGCTGCGACATTCAGATGGTAGGGTCAGAATTTGGCGTAAACAACATGAAAGCATGGATCCATCCTGCCTTGTATCAACGGTTCAGGCTGGTGGTGGTGGTGTAATGGTGTGAGGGATATTTTCATGGCATACTTTGTGCCCCTTAGTACCAATTGAGAATAGTATTAACGCCACAGCCTGAGTATTGTTGCTGACCGTGTCCATCCCTTTATGACCACAGTGTACCCATCTTCTAATGGCTACTTCCAGCAGGATAACGCACCATGTCACAAAGCTCACATCATCTCCAACTGGTTTATTGAACATGAAAATGAGTTCACTGTACTCAAATTGCCCCCACAGTCACCAGATCTCAATCCAGTAGAGCACCTTCGGGATGTGGTGGAACGGGATATTCGCAACATGGATGTGCAGCAGACAAATCTGCAGCAACTGTGTGATGCCATCATGTCAATATGGACCAAAATCTCTGAGGAATGTTTCCAGCACCTTGTTGAATCTATGCCATGAAGAATTAAGGCAGTTCTGAAGGCAAAAGGGGTACTCACAAGATGTACCTAATAAAGTGGCCGGTGTGTGTGTGTGTGTGTATATATATATATATATAAAAATTGATAATACACGTTATTCAATAATCAACATAGTTCACACATCATAAAACCAATAACATTATTAGCATTAGATTCCTTAGCAATAAACTTACAAACGTTTACGTTTAAAGTTTGCTAAAGTTTGAAAGCTTAACCTTTTACATAAAGTAATTTGCACTGCATTCATACCATAATCCTTAGCTTCCTTTCTTCGAATGAGCATTGGAAATCCGTGTTTCGAGCAAATGATTGTAGCCATTGGAAGAGCGGTGTACGGAACGCCGCACACTGAGTGAAATTTCACTCCCGCGTCCTGGGCACATCGGAAGAGTAGATCCGATACCTAACAGCAAGGGTAAAGGACAGATAGATACCAAATGTTTTACATTGTCGAGAAAATTCGACATATTCAAACACTGTCTTTATGTAGTATTACGGAAAAAAACACCATCCTGGAATCTGAAAAGGGTTCACTAACTTGTTAACCAATGCTAAGTTAAAATATTATTTTACACCCGACAAGCTACCTTGTAAAAAAAAATAAAAATAAAAACATGAACAAGACAGCCAGATTCGTTTATATCGTAACTTTCAACCGCTGAAACTTGACAAACTATAACAGCATATAACACGCGCACAACACGTGTTTATACAGCTACTTCAATACCTGATTCATAAGAGAAGGATGAGAAACTATCACTCTGAGATCAAAATATATTGGTGAAGTTATGCCACTCTTCAGCTTGAAAGTTCCGAATTTCACAGCTTGTATTTCGTGCAAACTAATAATTAATTTATCAACAATATCCATTTTTTCGAACGGTACAATTCAAATTCGTCCAAATGTCAAAACGGCGGATAGGACCAATGACAAACTTTGAACTTTAACCTGCTCCGCGCGGTGGTCCGTGGGAAATTTAGTTCTGTTTAACGGTTCTTCCCCGACAGTAGAGCAAGTGAACAAAACATTGTTTTATTCTACAGAAAATAAATAATACGATTAATTCTCGCTTTTGCAAAAGGTAATATCAGTTGATATAAAGCTTCTCAAACACCATGTTCATTTATTTTTTGGTAAGAATGAAAAACACACAATCCAAGTTACAATTAATATATTAATTATAACAAAATAAATCACTATTTCTTATAAACCGGCAGCTTGGAACTATCTCGTACGCAACTGTGATCTCATGACACCAACACAAATGTACATAATATAAACGAATTGCAGGGTTGCCAGAATGAACTATGAACTACACAATTATGTGTTGCACGTCCTAGACCAGGGGTTATTAACCTGGGGTCCATGGACCCCCAAAAGTCAAATAAAAATTGAACATTTATATTCATTTATATGCATTTTTCTAGGGAGGGGGTCCATAGCTTTCGCCGGATTTTCAAAGGGGTCTGTGACTCAAAAAAGTTTAAGAACCACTGTCCTAGACAATGTCATCTCGCAATGGGAACTTCGATCCCAAAGCGATCGGTGGATTTTAAAGCTAACCCAGTTTCCTTCCAGCTCCAGGGTGGTTCACACCGGCAGTCTGTTACGTTAAAGCACCATCTGCACACAGGGCACAGAACACATGAGTATACGGTGCCCGCTCGCAGACAAAGCCCCTCGGGTTGAGCGGCAGTCCTGTAGTCCTGAGAGGATCACGTCATTTTCCACAATTAAACAGAGGGGAGGTGGAGAAAATGTTCCGCAAGCTCGGCGTTGCTAGTCCAGTAATACGATGTTAGCCATGAAACGTAGTGTGTAACATGGAGTAATGCTCCCTTGTAACAGTCTGTGTCACCCGCAGCTGATTTGTGAGATGTTGACTGAATGAAAGTTATGTTAGCATTAGTGTAGTCTTTACACAACACCAGTCAACTTGTTCAAAGATAATTTTGACTTGCCATTTCAAGAAAAAAACAGTTACGCGAATGTGGTATTAGCTATCACTGATTTATATTATATATTACAATAACGTGTAATTTTTTTTTTTTGCTTTTTACAGCAGTATTGAGACTTATTGCTGAGATTACTGATAAACTGTAGCTAAAGAGTGTAGACTCCTTAACGAGGTCAAAAAATCCACCGGCGTACACCCTAATATCCGTGTGTGTGTGTGAGAGTGAGTGTGAGTGTAAGTGACAACTGCTATACTGGTAAGCCGTACTGACAATTCTGACAATACGCAGCAGGCAAAAATGAAAGGGTTTATTATTTCTTAACCAAGCACTTTTTATTAAACATTCAGTAACAAACAAACAGCCCGTGTGGTGTAAGAAAGACTTTTCTGATTTGGTTAGTAAATTGTATACACAGATTTATTTACAGAGTACCATCCCACAGGAGTAATGTACATGGGGCGTGCCGCTGCAATAAGCAAAGCGTATATCATACCCTTGAAAGCAGTTATTTCACTTTTTACATGGGAGCAGCGCCCCCTGGTTCAGCAGCTCTGGGATTCGTTTGACCATAAATTTACACTCCGACATGGCTTAGAGAGCTTAATGATCACGCCACTGCGAAACCCACGGCTCGGCTTGTACGAGATCTGAACGTCACGAAGCGGCACAAATATCAAACGAAACCGGAAAGAGATTCCGACAGATCTGAGGTTCTTCAACCCAGCTCCAGCAATAAGCTTCACTGTGCTCCAAGCAAAGACAAAATGGTTTTCCGTGAAAATGGTGTCCTTGTTCCCCCATAGAGTCACTTGTTGGTGATCTCCAGAGATGTTACACTTCGTGTGGGTGTTATCTATAAGTTTGCTCATACTATTTGATAAATTATACAGTATAAACTCAACATATCAGGCCTCAGTAGGCAGAACAATCATCAAAGTTTTTGTATTAGGGAGTCGTAAACTTCCAATCTCCTTACCATTCTGTTGTGGCTTGTTAATGCCATGTATTGCAAAATAATACACCTATTATAAATAAAATAAGTTTAAAAATAAATATCATACACAATTCTAACAATATATACTCAAATTTGGGCCACTGTGGATTTATGCTGTGTCAAAAAGTCAAACAAAATAAATTACATTTTAGGCCTCGGTATTTTTTGGTTCTATTCAGACTATTCATGATTACAATGATATAACCTTATAACACCTGTGTTAATGAGTTCAGTTAATGGTATTGTATTCACCATGTTTAAAGTGACAAAAAACTACATTCTAATGATTTTATCCTATAAAATAAGACCACTGCATAGTAAATCTCTGTGTTGAGGATATTAACGTTATCAATAGATATTCATAGTACCATTTCAATTACATTTTGTGTGCAACTTCAGATATTTTAGAACAAAAATTAGCAAAATCATAATTAGGGTGGAATTGTCTCAAGTGTAGCTTTTTCAACAGCTAGTTGGCGCTGTTGTTAATTCTCTGCACATTTTCATTTTATGAAATTCAGCATGTGTGCAAGTAATGTAAAAAAAAGTGGTGTTACCCCAACTTTGCTATCAAAAGCAAGGATTGAAAAATGACCTAAACCTAAAGGACAGATCCCACCCTTACAGATTATCCCCTGTTACTCAGTAAACTAAAAGTAAAAACAGTCAGTGAGTTGGACTTATCCATCACACAGGTCACATCAGAGAATTAGTATAAAATGCGCTATCACTCTATATTAATGATATTATATATAATGAAGGCCAGCTTGACACATATTTTGGCTCACTGTTTCTGTAACGGCTGGTAAACCTATAAATCATGCATCTTCTTGTAATTGATGCTAGATATTTATTACGCTTCAAAAACATTATGCAATATGTTACATTCAACAGTAAGGTTACTTTGTCATCTCCACTCTAGATGTTTTCAAAGCAACTAAACAACATAAAGGAACAATAAATAAATAAATAAACAAACAAACAAACAAACAAACAAACAGAGATACTGGTAGTGGTGTGTTCCACTGCTTACAAAGCTTTTTGAAATACTTATCTATAGATACCAGCTGCAGTGCATCGCGGACAAATGTTCCCTGGTATTCATGCTTCTGTAATCCAGTGCTAACTTTCCAACACCATAATACTGTCACTAAAGAGCCACGTAACAGCGTGTCACCAACGCAGAAGTCAGATGCAGTGATGCAAAGTGTGTCCCTGTAGAGGGACAGAAGGCTTTATTCCATCACAAGGGGGACAGAACACATGACATGTCACATGACAAGCAAAGACAGCCAGTGCTCACAAGGTGCGTCCCACGCCACTAGTCACCAGACCCTTGACATTGGTGACGGGGCGGACATCGTTGAGCTGTCTACGCCTCTCGACAAAGGTGGCCAGCCGGGCCATGTCCAGAGGGGTCTTGGAGTGCTCCCCGGCTCGGGCGCTCACCCAGGGGTGCTGCAGGCAGGAAGCCGTCCCGGGGCGCCTCCTCGGGTCCCCCTGGAGGGTGGAGGAGACAAAGTCCCGCGCCGCCTGGCTGACCCCACAGAAGTACTCATCCGGGAAGCAGAAATCCAGCCGGCAGATGTTAACGCAGGTCTCCTCGGGGCTCTCGTCAAGGAAGGGGGAGACGCCACTTAGCATGACATAGGCCAGAACTCCCACACTCCACACGTCTGTGTTAAGGGAGACGGGGGTCCCCTGGACCACTTCGGGGGCGGCAAACTCCGGGTTCCCCAGCAGCAGGTGCACGTAGCGGTGTCCTGACACCTGAACGGCATCCCCGAAATCGATGAGCTTGACAGACGGCACATGTGACGATCGAAGATCCACCAGGAGGTTTTCCGGCTGGAGGCAACACACAAAACAACACGCATTGGGTTGTGTCTTAGAGGCTGACGGTCATTACTTCAAAGGTGCACGCAACTCAGGTGGCCGGCGGAGTTTGACACAACAACAGCGAATGAGTCACCTGCGTACTGCGGTACATTTAGGATATGTGGTTCTTCAGTAACAACCATTTCTGCCTGTACCTTCAAGTCCAGATGTGCCACTCTGCAGGTGTGAA
This sequence comes from Hiodon tergisus, assembly GCA_025775045.1. Classification (NCBI taxonomy): domain Eukaryota; kingdom Metazoa; phylum Chordata; class Actinopteri; order Hiodontiformes; family Hiodontidae; genus Hiodon; species Hiodon tergisus. Next base: position 4,740,647 of record JAOVYW010000031.1, read on the forward strand.
GGTGCTGCAGGGCCTCCAAAGTGTGTTTCACATAGAAGGCCACTTTCTCCTCCATCAGCACGTCATGAGCCGCCAGGTAGTCCAGCAGACGCCCGTCTTCCAGGCTGGAAAAAAAGGCATGGACATGCTAGCACAAAAACCAGCGAATGCGCAGCAACGACACAGGAACCCCGTCGGCCAATCCGGTGCTTACAGCTCTAAGACCAGCAGGAAGTGGGCAGGCGTCTCGTAGGTGTCACACAGTGCAGGGACCTGCGGATGCTGGACGTGCCGGAGGATGTCCGCCTCGTGGGACGCCTGCTCTTTCTTCTGCAACTTCTTGTTGATGAACTTGACGGCCACCTCCTTCTTAGTGGTCTTGTTCAAACACTTCCTCACCACAGAGAACCTGCCCCTGGACCCAGTACGCAAGAAGTTGTGTTTGATGGAACCCAAACAAAAAAGAATACCTGGTTGCAAAGTAGTATTACTAAAGTATGCTTAACGGACTTATATTAAGGACTTACGGCCATTGCATTTTATTCGAGTGCCATTACCAAGTATGCAAGTTCTAGCTACCAGTAAATGTTACCGACATAATGTAATATCCCCACGGGATATAATCATACAAAATGTAAAACTGTTGGCCTGAATCAAATGGTATAACATACTTTTCAACTAATAAAAGCCACTTTACCTTCCAAGCTCATTGATTTCTGTGAATGTTGATTCAAAATTGTCTTTCCACTGAATTCCTGTCCCATCATATGTAGAATCTATAAAAGGAAGTAAATACAATCAAATGTATCTTTAATTCAAAAGTAAGCAGTAAGAAGTAAGTTTCCCTTTCCAGCAACATTTTTAAGGGTGTTTGTTTTAGCTGAGTTTTCAGTTTTTTGTCATGTGAGTGGTGGGAGCTGTGGAGGAGTCACTCACTCCCGCTGGGCAGGGTCACCATGTTGGAGGGTTCACTAGGCAAGCTGACTCCCCAGGGGTTACTGGCACAGACCCGGAACTGGTAGTGCCCTCCCGGGATCAGGTCCTCGATCTTCACGCACACGTCCCCTGTGGACTCGGACTGCTGCCACACCAGGGAGTCTACAGAGCCGGTCGTGGGGAAAGTGCCATTTACTACAGTCAATAACCAACCATAGGCAACTCTGACTCGTTACAGAGCAGGGCCAATCATTAGCATGCATACAGGGTTACTGGGAGGGGGAATGAGTGACAGTGTGTTTGTGTGGAGGTGTGTCTC
>JAOVYW010000031.1:4741980-4754315 GCA_025775045.1 Hiodon tergisus
GGGTTACTGGGAGGGGGAATGAGTGACAGTGTGGTGTTTGTGTGGAGGTGTGTCTCACCTTCCTGCCTGTACTCCACGGTGTAGCTGGACACGGTGCAGTTCCCAGAGCTGGCTGGGGGGAGCCACTGCAGGATGACGGAGCTGCTGCTGGCTTTCTGGGCCACCGGCCGAGCAGGGGCTGCTGGGATACCTGCGCACAAAGGGAGGAGTTAAACACAAGACTAGTCAACAACGCTTGCTCTTGGTTTTAAACCGCTGAACTCCGCTTGTCCTCCTCTCACACCCACCCACCTTGCACTTTGATGGAGGCGGAGGAGGAGGTCGAGCCGTGGTCGTTGGTGGCCACGCAGGTGTATATCCCCGTGTCCTGGGGCATCAGGTTACAGATTTTTAGCAGGATGTCGCCCGTATCCCTGGAGACAGGAACAAGAACAGCTCAAGGTCTGTCTGAACTGTGTATACGAAGCAGAAGCTCAGAAAAGTGTTCCTTTTAAAATGAACCCTTGAACAGCAAGCTCCACTTAAATGCCAGTTCAGAGCAATATCATGTGCTCTATAGAAAGTATATAAAACAATGTGTGCAATCACTGTTTTATACAAAATCTTTACTTTTTCTTTACAGCCAATTTAAAGTACATTTTACTTATATTGTACTAGTCGATTCACTCCCTGTGGGAGTTCAATGTTGTGATTCTTGTAGCATTGTTATTAAGTCTCTGACGTGACTCCATCCCTCATCTCGATTCTACAAAGGTCAGAAACTGACCATCCCACATCTCGATTCTACAAAGGTCAGAAACTGACCATCCCACATCTCGATTCTACAAGGTCAGAAACTGACCATCCCTCATCTCGATTCTACAAGGTCAGAAACTGACCATCCCTCATCTCGATTCTAAAAAGGTCTGAAACTGACCATCCCACATCTCGATTCTACAAGGTCATAAACTGACCATCCCTCATCTCGATTCTACAAGGTCTGAAACTGACCATCCCTCATCTCGATTCTACAAAGGTCTGAAACTGACCATCCCTCATTTCGATTCTACAAGGTCAGAAACTGACCATCCCTCATTTCGATTCTACAAGGTCAGAAACTGACCATCCCACATCTCGATTCTACAAGGTCAGAAACTGACCATCCCACATCTCGATTCTACAAGGTCAGAAACTGACCATCCCACATCTCGATTCTACAAGGTCAGAAACTGACCATCCCTCATCTCGATTCTACAATAATCTATTTCTTCCACGAGAAAGATGAGTTGAGAATACTTTTGTTCCAAAGCCCCTCGTTGGAAATGCTGAAAGTTAAACTCCTCCATCCACCAGAATGCATGCGCACACTGTTGTTCAGGATACCCTCGGCATATCACCTGGGCAGCCAGTCAGCAGCTTCATCTCAGTGAGCACGGTCATGATTGTGGTTAACCTGCCTCTGTTTGGCCTTGAAACATTGCATGTTCCTCCTCCTCATCATCATCCTCCTTGCTGTACTGTTTAGACTTCAGCTAAAACGTTTTTCAGTATTCCCACGACATTAAACCCACCATACCTGATGTTTATCGTGAAGCGGTTGTTATTGACGACCAGGCTTTGATCCGGACCTTTCAGGGTGATATTTGGCCTTGGGCGGCCAGAAACTTTGCAGCACAAGACAACTGTCTCACCGAACGCGCATGTCACGTCCGAGAGTGGAATCAGGAACTCCGGGGCCACTAAGAGACAAAATCAGATTACAGATCTTTCAGCTAAAATAAACTTGTAGTGGTTTGCAGAAAACAACTGATTGCTACCCCAAGAATCGTCATTGCAATCGCAATAACTCTTACAAGCATTTATTTTATTTTTTTTACAATTTTTAAAACCAAATCCACTGAACATCTACAATCACAGAATTTTTTTTACACTTACCCTCTTGGATAAAATTGGGATTCAACAACTGCAAAAACAAATAAATGATGGTTAGCTAAGATGAAGGAGGCTACTAAGAGAAAGGTAAACAAGGTTCACCTTTCTTCTCAGTGTGAAATCACTACATGTGGGAGAAGACACACAGTTTATTCCACAACACACACGGATCTCTAAATATTTTCCTGGAGACTGCACCTCAGAGACAAGGGTGATTTGGCAAATTGTAATTAGAAAAATAAATAATACAAAAATGTTCTTAAAAATAACGACAATAACCGGAATGGTCTTACGAGGAAAGAACAATCTAAGAGTTATATGAGACAATATCTAACAGAAAACAACAACGATCACGTTCGTCCTTCCTTTGTTTTTGTTTAATATCACGCAAAGTGTCAACTAATATATACTGATAGAAAACATTCAGAACACTCTTCAGACAGAATTGTGAAACTGCCGCTTACTCCGTTTCACCAATAGGGGGAAGCACTGTTCCATGTAGATTATTTTCAATGCAGTAGGCTTGACATAACACAACGTCTCCGTGCTTCGGATTGGACGTGATAAAATATTAACAAGAGTTACGTGTTCTGTACTTTGTACTGCGACAAGGGAAAGCTCAGGATGAGAGAATAACCTATTTGTATTACATAAACTAACCTTCATTAGAATCTATTTTCGGTCACTTTTCTGGCACAAAACAGGACAGGATTCTGTGTTTCATTATCATTTTGACTAACTGCGACAGCTTTGTCAGTCATAAAATTAATTAAAAAGAGCATTTCTGTGTGACCCATTAAGACCATATTTTGATGTTAAAAAGAGTATTCATCTATGTCCTGCGGATTATGTGTTCCCGCTTCAAGAATGTGGTTTGACTGTATAGCGGCAGAGATGTATTCAATGTGTTTTGCTAAAAACTTTGCTTCAAGTAAAAGGGGTCATTGCACGTTGATACACAAGACCGGTTTAATAATTGCAAGCTTCCGTGTCCCCACCGTGTCACATGGACTACGCTTAGTTTTTACATAATAAAAAAAAAAAGCCGCTTCCTCACCGCAGGTAAAAAAGCGCGATGCTCATAAGTTATTAATTCACCGTTTGCTAACTAGATCAGAAAATCCCCGATGGTCCCATACTGTGCTTGATTTATACGTTCCTGGATTGTTGCTACCAAACTACAGAGAGACATAACGGTGCTCTGCATACACGGGACAAAAATCACTGAAATTAGATAAAACGATCTTGCTTTGATATATAATATAAAATATTATATGTGTCATTTCAAACAGTGTAATTTGTAAAAACTTTCAAAGCTGATCCATTTAAATCAGCTAAGTCTGTTACAAATGACTTCAGAAACAAATCAAGCGAAAACCATGGGAATCCCAGCTAGGAGGCTCCGCTACAGATCTATACATTACCATATTAATTACATTTATTTAAATACTGCCCCTATACAGAACAAGTGATGGAAGATTGACTCGCGGCAACCATGACACGCTACGAAAGGTTTTGTTCAGGAGCTGAGTAGCTGGAGCTCGGTTGTACAGCCTTCACACCTGGCGTTTCCATGGACACCTGGAGCTCGGTTGTACAGCCTTCACACCTGGCGTTTCCATGGACACCTGGAGCTCGGTTGTATAGCCTTCACACCTGGCGTTTCCATGGACACCTGGAGCTTGGTTGTATAGCCTTCACACCCTGCGTTTCCATGGACACCTGGAGCTTGGTTGTATAGCCTTCACACCTGGTGTTTCCATGGACACTAGGAGCTTGGTTGTATAGCCTTCACACCCTGCGTTTCCATGGACACCTGGAGCTTGGTTGTATAGCCATCACAACTGGCGTTTCCAGCCCAGCCCTTGAGAGCCCCACCCAGACGCTCAGTTTGCGTGTTACCCAACAGAATTACTGGCATTTAACTTGAGGGCAAACCATCCAATCGATTCAGTAAGTGTAGACTTAAATAGCCAGTCTTTCAGTGACCTGTAGTTGTTAAGATCCCCGAAAGGGTTCTCTTCATGTCCTGTTTGACAGATAACATGTACACTCCAAGTGTGGAACATGGCAGGCATGGCGTGACGTGTGACCCTCAGGGGTAGGGGCTCTGTGCAGGACCAAGGCTGGAAGTGTTCACAGAGGGACCAAAGACAACCTGCAGACACTAGTACGGGCAGCATGCAAAACGGGCTGGTGAGCAGTACTACCTCCATGCTAGTTTTTGGGTCTAGCTCATCGCAATCGGACTCCTCAGAGCTGTTAGACTCCTGCAGTGTGGAACCAGAGACAACAGAATTAGAGTTGTTATGACAGCTAATGGTGGCCTACAAGCTGCAGGTCAGAGATCACGGGGGAGACATGGTGGGTATTTTCTTCAAAATCTACTAGGACTAGGACCACACTGATTCTCAAATGTACAATGAATCCACGCTGGAACTCTCAACTGGCAGCCATGTGGATGTGTTAAGGAATGCCCGGACAACAGTTGCTTAGGAACCACTGGTGAAATAAATAAATATAAACGTATAGAACTGGGTAATCCCCTTGAGTTTACACATTTTACGTTTCCGCAGTAACTGTTTTTTTTCTGCAACATGTCACTATTAATTTTTCTATTAGACTGAAATGGCACTCAGTCACACAACTAAAAAATGTATTTCTAAGCTTTTTAGAACATTGCTAGCAGAATTCCAGGTGGCGATTCACCATTAACACACACACACACACAGACACACACTAACACACAGACACACACACACTAACACACACACACACTAACACACACACACACACACAGACACACACACACACACACACACACAGACACACACTAACACACACACACACACAGACACACACTAACACACACACAGACACACACTAACACACACACAGACACACACACACACACAGACACACACTAACACACACACACACACTAACACACACACACACACTAACACACACACAGACACACACACTAACACACACACACACACACACACAAGGACGGAGAATATAAAACGGTCTTGTTTCTGGTTGGGGAGGCAGCAGACACACGACCCTGGAGGCCTGCTTACTCACTTTAACAGTCACCCTGTTGCTCAGACTGTCCTTGGGCTTACGGAGTCCGTTCTCCACTTTTGTTTCACCCGCGCAACTGCTCTCCTTGTCCGCTCGCTTTCTCAAGCGCAGAGTGTGCCATGAGAGAGACTTCCTGTTGTACCAAAAGAGGCACCAGTGAAAATCACAGCCACAAGAGGAGAGTGTTGTGTGGGGGGGGGGAGACGTCAAACTTCTGGAGGAAAAACAAAGAAGAAAAAAAGGAACCCCAGGAACAGATGGTTTCTCAAAAAACAAATACATAAAATAAAAAAGCTAATTTAGTGTAGTCCAAACAGTCAGATATAATGAGAAGCCCAATATAAAAGATTAAAGACAAAAAGTTCATATGAATTCCACGAGGGCCGTCAGTCATATTTGCTCTCCTTTCAATGTGTCCAGGGTTTATTTATATTTCAGCAGGCTACTGTCACGCCACAAGAATAGCTAACGTGTATTCTATTCACGTAGAAGGACGAGTCACTGTCAGTCTCTGATTGAGTGATTCATTTGTGAACAGCGAGGTAAACAGACATCTGTGCAGGACCAGTGTGGTTAGTAGGGAGGGAAAAACCAAGCGTGTGTAATCAACATGCTGAAACATCAACGAAAGAAGTAAAAAAAACTGTAATAAAAACTTTAAAAAATGAAGATCGCAACCAGTATTAACGAGGCACCCACCCCAAGGTTAGAGAAAAAAATAATTTCCATACACTTTCACATTTCCAAGAGGAAAATTGATCAACTTTAATGTAATCAACAATTTAGAAATTATTCATCATTAAATATAATGGTCAGCCACAATGAATCTTTATGTATATATATATATATATTTATCATTTTAAAATTCTCTTTTTAATTTAACGTGAGGGGGGAAAAACCTTATCTGCAACAATATATCTAAACAGCACAGCTATTGCAGATACAAATAATGAGGAAAGTAATCAATTTTAACACCAAGAAGTTTAGCAGAAGAAACAAGCTCTATTCAAGGACGGTTTGACGGAGCTCCTACACTGAGCTTATAAACTTACTCTGACAGAAGAGTCAATAGTTTGCTTCCTACGACTAGTTTTGCAAAGCAAAGAGCTGTGTGGGAAACCTGGTCTAGGTCCTGTAATAGTGCCCGCAATTGAAACACCAGCTGCTAATCATACTCCAAGCACAAAACCTTCCTTTAACTTGTAAAATCATGCTTGTGTCAAAAATTTATTTTACATGTTTAAAATACATTTTAAATGATTAGTTACATTACAAGTACAATGATTAACATTGTGACTATCATTCATATTGCACAAACTGACTTCCTCAATACGTTTCTCACTCTCTCTCTCTCTCTTTTTTTTAAAATAGTGCAAAATACTTTTTACAGGAATGTACTGAAAAAATATTATTGGTAAACAAGCAAAAAACAATTTTTACAGTAAACTGCCAACACGTCAGATAACAGCAAATGAACATAAAAATTAACAAACAAAAAAAAAGAAATAAAAACAAAGAAAGGTACAAGCTGTACAAAGAAATTGCCACAGACAATAACATAAAGTCTCTCCGTGTGAAGAAGAGGGGCCTCCCTTCATGGCGAGACCCCGTTGGTTTTGTGCCAAACGTGTAAAGGAACAAAACGGTGTTAGGAAAAGGAAAGAAACACAAATATAAACGTCCAGGCCAGTCAGGTCCACGTCCTTTCAGTATTCTCTACGCTGCTTCGGGTCTCAGGCGCTCTAAACTTCACGCATTCGGTCGCTTACTGGTTTATGACGTGCATTAGAAAAGAGCGAGGCGTACGCCCAGCAGAGGGCGCTGTACAGATCCAGCATTTATGAGTTTGTTCCGGCGGGGTGAGGGGAACCCAGTGAGGGCAAGGCCCAGCATGCCTCTATCCAGACACAGCTCCACGAGCCCAGCTTCCCTCTCCCCCCGGGCCCTATCCAGACACAGCTCCACGGGACGCCGGGGAACACTTACTTGATGCTCCCATCGATAGTGTCTGCGTGGGCTTTACTGAGCGGGCACAGAACCCAGCCCGGGACCCAGCCCTCGGCGGCTGGGGAGCGGCTGTCGGCCGGCCGGTACACCAGGTACATGTTCTGTTGGTTGGTGGCCAGGACCTGCACCACCTCGCCCTGGGCCACGCAGATTTCGTTCTCCTTCAGCGCGTTGTAGTCCTGGGTCACCGCCATAGTGGATGACCTACCGTTGCATCCAATACCGTCGTGCTGAGAGCGGATAAGAGGAAGAAAGGGAGCCAGAGAGAGAGAGAGTAAGAGAGTGTAAGAGAGCCAGAGAGAGAGAGAGAGAGAGAGAGAGAGAGTGTGAGAGAGAGAGGGAGAGAGATTGCATGTCATGCCAATAAAGCACCATTGAATTGAATTGAATTGAATTGAATTGAGAGAGAGAGATACAGAGAGAGAGAGAGTGTGAGAGAGAGAGAGAGAGAGAGAGAGAGATACAGAGAGAGAGAGAGATACAGAGAGAGAGAGAGATACAGAGAGAGAGAGAGAGAGAGAGAGAGAGTGGTCACATGCCTCACACAGCCACAGAAGGAATCTAGGCCAGCTAGGTGGGCCAACAACGACTCACTCTGAGGAAAATCACCTTTAAAGTTTAAAGCAGTAACAACAACCCAGTCAAGAACAACTTCCTGCCACCCGTATCCCAGGGCAGGAGGCTTCAATAAGTCTGCCATCCTGAACTCCCTAGGCTCACCCTTGGAGATTCGAACCGCTCCACGTTTTTGTGGGGGTCAAAGGCGGGGCTGCCGTTGGAGGTAGATAGCCTGAGAGGGGCGGGGCTACGACTGGAGGGCGGGGCCACAGAGGCGGATGAAGGGGGGCGGCTGTTGGGCTGCGGGGACCGACAACTGCCGGACGAGTTTCGATTCAAGGAGTGCGACCCGCCCTCTTTCTTTTGGTACTCGATCGGAGACTGCAGGGCTGCAGGGGGAGAGAACAGAAAGTCCAAACCCTTCAAAGAAAGTGACAACTAAAAAAACAAGTCAAAATAAACGCGTGGCCCATTTGGCGCTGGTGCAGAGAACTAATTAATTACAATGCTGGGCCATAGTTGCCTGTCCCAGCACCAGCTGGGTGGAAGAATGCCTCATACTGTCGCTCACCTGACAGGAAGTTGCTTTGGGTCTCCAGAACCTCGTTGATGTGGTGGACCCAGACCTGCTTGATGTCCACATTGGCAGCTTGCAGAGTGAAGCGCTCCGATGACCCGCGGCAGAACAGGACGAACTTGCAGGGGTCATTGTCCACATTTGCGTCCATGCTCAGGTAACTCACCTTCAGGAAGAAACACACATTTACTACAATAAACCCTTCCAAGTACTTAAACAGGGTGTCGATGGTGTCTTCGCCGTGGTGTCTTTGGTCCTTAGCACTCACTGTGACCGTGACTCCCTTCTAATACCCGTGTGACCCACCTTTATGCTCTTCTTGAACTGGTAGCCTGGTGTGGACGAGCCCTTGCGAAGCAGCTCGCTGAAGATGACCACCTGCTCGAAGAGGAAGACCCTGCGCTCCTTGCTGCGGGACAGAACGCCCGAGTCCTGCTCCGTGACGAAGAAGGTGTCCTGCAGAAGCAACTTCCCCTGACTGGTCAGCTTGCCCTGAGTGGCAGAGCATGGAATGGGTCATAAACGTCTTCAGCAATCACCCCAAAGATGCCCGCTTTCTTAGCTCCGAAGGGTTAAACACTGTCAGTCCTCTCCTCTTGGTGTCAGTCCTCCCCATCCCATTCATTTAAAAGACCGGACAACACTGCAACCGGCTTCATCTCTGAGGAATCACTCATTGTGTCTAATCTGATACACGCACTATTGACAACCCAAGTGATGGCAGAACTTATTGATCCCCGGCGTTCATATAATACCTCGTAACCTTGGAGCCGACCCAGGTTCATCATGTCGTTACATCGCTTAGGGACCAGGAACATCAAATCGACCGCTTTCTGTAATGTGTTCAAAAGACATCAACCCCGACGACAAAACCATATGTTTAATTATGCATATAGCTACTTAAATACATTATATGAGTTCTTAAAGACATAATTAGCATGGAGTCATTTGTCATTATTATAATCACAGAACACGGAGATGATACTGTACGGAGATATTAAACGGAACCCTAATGTATTGTGTGTATTGAAAACAGAAATGATTCACTCCCCAACAAACTACTTACCTCGATTTCCTCGCAGTCTAAGCCAGCCTTCAAACTGTACTTCAAGAAGTCCTTGAAAACACCAAAAATGTTATTTAGCCTTTATTTCACCAGACATGGATGGAGATGCACACTCTTATTGGCATCTGATCCGAAGAAAAAATAAGCTATCCATGCAGAGGAGTTCATGCAGGCAGGCACTGAATATAATGTTGGGTTATTATCATAACTGTGGTTCCCTGAAATAGAAATCTTAACCATCACTAATGGGTTATTTCCCATTGAGAACCTAGAATTTTGAGCAGTTATGCAAGATCTTGCGAGAGCGCTTGGTGTCATGTGACCGCAATCACACAAAATCCGGCAGCCATGACACCTTAGTCAATTTTTTTCTTCTGAGCCAATGCGGTACTGCTGCGACTGTAAAGACTGATGGTCTAAATTTCTATTTCAGGGAACCACGGTTACGATCATAACCCAATGTTCCCTTTCAAATGCGAAATATGAACCATCACTAATGGGTAAGTATAACACAGCTGTTGTTAGGACAGCCGTACTGCTCCTGCTCCAAGTCTGTCCCACCGAAGTAGGAGAAGGATCGAGGACTGAGTCTGGCCAGTCAGAGCTTGCTTCTGAAACAGAGTTTATAAGAAGAGGGTTCTTCCAGCACCCACGGGACGTCAGTGTTTACAGGAAGAGGGTTCTTCCAGCACCCACGGGACGTCAGTGTTTACAGGAAGAGGGTTCTTCCAGATCCACGGGACGTCAGTGTTTACAGGAAGAGGGTTCTTCCAGATCCACGGGACGTCAGTGTTTACAGGAAGAGGGTTCTTCCAGCACCCACGGGACGTCAGTGTTTACAGGAAGAGGGTTCTTCCAGATCCACGGGACATCAGTGTTTACAGGAAGAGGGTTCTTCCAGATCCACGGGACGTGCTCTTGTCCAAGGTAGTACATGGAGGAGTCGTAGCAATCAGTGCTGGTGCTTTTTCTGGTCCCAAACTACACGGAAACATCGGAAACGTCGATGACATCGAGATCGCGTCGACAACTGCAGGCCCAAACGGTCAGACGTTGCTGCACCAAGAACGTTGTGGCTAACGACGGCAACATTGCATCAACTTGAGGAATGCTGAAGTGACGTAGACAAGCGGTGAAGAAACGTCAACAAGAGTTAGGTCCAAACATGGTGCCACAAGTGCCCACATCAGCGCATAATTCAGAAGTTTGTGTCAGGGAACAGAGATCTAAGATGTAGATTACGGTTTGAATCACCCTAACGTTGGAGCAGGAAGCTTAGGCAGTGTTAAGGTTATGGCAGAGCCCTGAACACAGATGATCAGGGACCACCACAGAAAACACCACAGAAAACCACACAGAAAACACCACAGAAAACGCACGCAAGTACACTAAAGTACACTAAACACAATTCACTAAAACAAAAGGCAAAGCTAACGTTTTTAACTGAGAATTCTGGGTTCTTTAAGGGAAAAAACTCATTAGCGATGGTTGATACTTGGTATTTGATGGGGCACAAGCTTTCAGGACGGTAGGAAGAAGATTCGTTTCACCTTCAGGAGCAGCTGATACTTGGTTATCCTCTGGATTGGTTTAATGAGAAAGTCACTAATAGTCAGTCTAGAGTTGATTTCCTGCTGTACCTCCTGTGAAATGAAAACATTGACAAGCATTTTAAAGTATATCTATCTATATTCCTCTGCGTACTAAATGGTGCTTTAAGAAACTTTCTGGGAACTTGCTTAGAAAGAAACATTCCAGACTGATTTGAACAGACCCCGCTACCTCTCCCAAAAACGAAACGCTAGCAAACAACAATTTTTAAAATGCAGACTTCCATTATTCACTGAGATAGTAGTAGATACTTACTTCGAAGTATGAATCGTATTCAGCGACAACATACTCAGACCGGGGCTTGTTCTGGCAATAAACCACATACATGTGGAGTCTCCTCTCCTGTAACAAAACACCCGCCGGAAGCGTTGGTGAACCGGCTTTTCATCACCTTTTTATTATAAAACCGATGTCTGCGAAACCTCTCGTTTTTCCATCTGCTTGCTGTGAATTTCCATGGTGGAAAGCTCGCATGGTGTTGTTTGCCAAGGGTATCACTAGAGTAAACCAGTTCAGTAAACATGTTCTTTCAACATTCACTACTCGTGCACTATTAGTGTACTCGTCTTCTGCTTTCGTTTACGATGTATGTCGCTTTGTGTTTTGGGGTCTGCATCATTGCCAAACGTAGACACGTAAATTTAACTTCTCCTTTCTATATATGTACATATAAACCAGCCCATGCCCTCAGTGAACAGGCGAACACTCACATGCTTTATAAAGAGCTCTGCGAGCAGGTCGTGATCCTGTAGACATTTTCCCAGCTCGCTGAGGAAAAACCTGCGAGATGGAACAATTAGTCTTCCCCAGGTGCATGTGTAGACTCTCAGTTCCAATCTTCTCTATCGGTGACTTTTACAGCTTAGCAGACACACACGTGTCTTCCATGACGGGATCCCGTTTCAAACATGCCGGGATATGTCAGTAGACAAAATGTTTCAAAACCTACTCCTTGTGCCAGTCGTAGATTTGATGAATGTTCCCAAAAACGATCTTGTCTTTGCCCCTCATGTCTTCAGGAACTCCTCTCTCTTCCATTGTCTTCATGAACCCCTGAGGAGGAAACATCACACGGGATCAGAAAAGAACCAGGAATTGGGGCTATTAGCATACATTTCTGAAAGACTCTACTGTAGGTGGTTTTTCTATCTAGGTAAATACATGCAGGAAACCATACAAGACATGATTGGTTGAAGGGAGCCAGCCCAGTTTCGCTCTTGTTTGTGAGAAGCCCACTGAGACCGTCTGGCCTGTTACAACGCTGATCCACATGACAATGCGGAGAGAGACCGTCTGGCCTGTTAATGCGGACTCATGTTACAACGCTGATCCGCGTGACAATGCGGAGAGAGACCGTCTGGCCTGTTAATGCGGACTCGTGTTACAACGCTGATCCGCGTGACAATGCGGAGAGAGACCGTCTGGCCTGTTAATGCGGACTCCTGTTACAACGCTGATCCACATGACAATGCGGAGAGAGACCGTCTGGCCTGTTAATGCGGACTCATGTTACAACGC
>JAOVYW010000031.1:4786271-4804909 GCA_025775045.1 Hiodon tergisus
GAACTTCCAGTGACCAGTATGAGGGAGTGTGAGAGCGATGATACCATATTTAACACACCTGCTCCCCATTCACACCTCAGACCTTGTAACACTAACGAGTCACATGACACCAGGGAGAGAAAATGGCTAATGGGGCCAGTTTGGACATTTTAACTTAGGGGTGTACTCACTTTTGTTGCCAGCGGTTTGGACATTAATGGCTGTGTGTTGAGTTCTTTTGAGGGGACAGCAAATTTACACTGTTATACAAGCTTTACACTCACTACTTTACATTGTAGCAAAGTGTCATATGTCACATGAAAAGCTATAATCAAATATTTACAAAAATGTGAGGGGTGTACTCACTTTTGAGAGATACTGTGTATTCAGTGTCACCCTAGAGACTGCTGTTGTTATCAGCATGAAAGACATTACGTTTTTTAAAGAGAGCACAAATATAGATTTAGTAATACGCTTAATTGTGCTTCATAGAAGGAATCTTGTGGCTGTAGAAATCCCTTAATAACATAAATAATCTTGTAGTGGTTTCTTGAGGTCCTCATTGCAGTATTAAAAATGCAAGTATCCTTCCAAGTGGCTCAGTTGGTAAAGGTGCTCACCAAAAGGAAACTGAGTTCTACCCAACTGGCAAAGTCGCCTTACTTATCTCCTGCAGATTTGATATTATATGCAGTGGAGGTGGAAAATGACATAAAATGTACCAAAACATTGAGGTTGAAAATATTGAAAGTATACATTTGATGTTGAATAAATGTCACGTCTAAACAAGAAATAACTCTACGATATATGTTCCATGGATCAATTGTGCTACCTGGGTGTGAGTTGGATTTCACAGGTTTAAATCCAGCCAGTTATGACCAGAAGAACAGAGCTCTGCAGATTTGTTGTGATGAGACAGCAGTGTTTTTTTATGACATTGTGTGTTCTGAGGGCTCTCTCTTCCTCCTATCAGCCTTTAGATGGTCATTCTCAGAAAGGAGAAAGGAGCTCAGTGTTGATTTGTAGTTAGCAGGTGTTCTTGCATTACTTGAGTCAGCTTTGCCAACCCAAATGTTGCAGATTCTTTGCTGAACATGAAAACCACCATGACCTGGCCCACTCAGATTAAAAACATCAGCAACAGCAGCAAATATAACCCTTTTTAATGTTCCTCCTGGTTGAAGTATGACAGTCATTGGGTGGCTTGTGGAAGCACTTTAATCCCTGGCTGAACATGCGAGAGTTTCTCACTGGGGTTTGTTTTCCTCTGTCTGGACCACACTGTTTCTGATGCTCCAGCTATTTCTTAATACTCACCCCCTGTGTACTCAGCTAAGGGGAGTGAGTCGAGGCTAGGACATAGGGCCGTATCTCTTGGTTGTCATGTCCTGTGACTTTTCATTTAGTTGGCCCCTGGTTCCCCCCATCAATAGCCGGGTGTGGGCCTTGGGAAGTCTCCAAGGTTGGACTGGTATGTTTTCACTAACAAGATACCTTTGTTAGTCGCAGTTTTGTGTGAGAAAGCCTGTGTTATCTTGAATCAAAGTGTGTAGTATAAAAATTGTATAAACTAATGTTGCTGATCTGTCGATTGGTTGAAGAGAATAAACCCTTGTTAAAATATGGTGCGGTAGCAGACATGGAAGTGTACTTGCCAGTAATGAGTTTCAGTGCCTGATTGCATGAAGAGAGCATTTGCTTCCTTTTGTCAAGTCTGACGACGGACGTTTGACGAGCAGACTTCCCAGCCAACATTCTTCTTGGAACTATCCTCCCTGGGGTGGGTTCTTGGAGGGTTTGTGGGTTTGATCGCCATGTCTCCGCTCAACAACAGGAAAACAAACAGTGACTTACCTGAGGCCACATGTAAGCACCCTGATACAGTTGAAGTGCATTTTAAAAGCCCAGAGACTACAATGGGCTTTTAAACTTAAAAACACGGTGAGGAATATTTTTTATAAATCACCAGACCGATTTGTGACAAGTTTTGTCTGGACAGAGGTTCCTTCAACCTTGCTATGAAATGTACTGATTTAATCAAAGCACACATCGTTGGAGGCTGTTCCTCGAATAGGGACACAATTCTTTGGAGCACTGGAGAATGTATAATAAAGTAAGTCTACTGACCAGGTTTTAAATAACAGGGTATTATAAATATCCCCCCAGAGGGTGGAAAGTCTGAAGTGGAATGTTCAATCTTCATGCCGCCACAGTGACAGATCCTCTCGTGTGGATTGAGTCAGCCGCAGCTGATGATGACTTGAGCAGCAGTGCTCAACACCCCACTCACAGACAGAGAGACACACAGAAACTGCCCAACCATTTCTACAATCAGCACATAACAAACTGATGGGAATTCTGCTTTGGACCGGTGAGCTCCAGCACCACCAAACGGGAGACCCAAGGGCCGGACTTGTCAGGAAACCTGTCAGCAGAACTCTGGGCGGACATGCAGTCCCACCAGGATGTCCTACCTCCAATTAATGACAATGTGGAATCCTGAATCACATGACTGGGCCTTCTGATAAAGGGGAACAGTTTCCAGTGGCTTTAGACAAACATGTGGCAACCAGCTCTGAGATCCCATCTTCCTACTAAGTGTGCTCTAGCCTGAATTGAAATAATGTCATGCCTTGTGAGAGATTGTCATAGTTACGCTCCATTACATTGAAATACTATATGAACAATTTAACGACGAGAAGGCTATTCTGCTCAATTTAACTCACTGCATAGCATTTAACTTTGAATGATCCCAGAGTTTTACCTCCACAACAAATTCTGGCACAGATTTTCCTCATATTAATTATTCTCTGGGAAAATAATCATTTATATTTGTTTTTCATACGTATTTCACAGATGATAATATATTTGCATTTGTAGATGTTTATCTTAATATAAAGATATCTGTGTGAGCAGTGTTACATCTAATGGAATGTTTAGAAAAGGAAAATTCATATGACGTTCAACAACTCTTTGCCAATGTCATGGACCTCACAGATGGAAACTATTCTCTGTTCTCCTTCATGTTTCATATTTTTAACCCTTGTAAGGAAAATGTTGGGGATATTGGTATAAAGATGATGGCTCCGTCGTTCATTCCGACAGCTTCTATAAGGAAGTTTTTGTGACTTTAGACCCCCTGTTGAGGGTCTTAAAGATATTGTCTTAAAAGATTAAAAACTTACCAACCTGTGTGGCATTGTGTCATTCTGAGATGGGTACCTTCCGAGAGACAGAGCGGTGTGTCAAGCAGGGCAACCCTGTCTTTGCAGTTGAGGGGGCAGTAAGCTGTTTCAGAAGCTTCCCTTGAAGAAGGCTTCTCAACCTTGACATGCGGTTAGCTCCAGGTGTCGGCCTAAACTTACTCAAATGTCTTCCAGATGTTAGATTATAATAAGCCCTTCTGATATGTAATCTAGAGAACTGATCCTGGAACTTCAAAATTTCTTTATTTTTTTATTTGGAATCGGAAATTATTTCCTGCCAACACACATGGGGAGGGTAAGGAAGTACCTCCTCCTATCCAATCGCCCTTGAGCCACCTTTCGCTCTTACACTCTGCAGGTTACACGGCTGTAAATAATTCTCTCTTTTATCATTTTGGCATGGATAAAATTATCCTAATAACTGTGATAACTTAATGCATATTTGCATGCCCTCTCTTGCCTTCAATGGGGACTCCACTCAGAGCCAGGCTCCTAATTGGAATAATCTTGTAACCTCTAATCTGGCTTCACTACATTAGCTTCCACTAGCTTTAAAACTGATTTTAAAGTTTACTATTGACTTTAAAGCATTGGGTGGTTTGGCTCTAACTTCATCGCTGATCTCCAAAGGCACTACAATCCTAATCACACCCTTACATCAGCCAGTGGAGCCCTCTTGGCAGGTCCCCAATGTAGGTTAAAAACCAAAGCAGACCACACCAGACATTCTCTCTGTTGACTCCCTGGCTCTGGAATGTGCTCCCAGACAAGATCACGGCTGCTTCTTCTGTTTGAAAGACTTTTAAAGTCTATCTTGCTTACGCTTGCTTTTAAAGGAGTACGTGTATAATTTCCTCTGTGGTTCTCTCAAAGCAAATTGTATTGTCAGCATTGCATTTAATTCATGACTTGCCTGTATTTCTTCCGTTCCTGGAAAACAGTTTGAGCACCATGCAAATAAAGTATTATTATCAAAATCTGTCCAGTTGCTATAAATTAATTAAATTATTAGAGCATGAATTCTCAGAACTAAAAGTCTTAGTGTGCTGAAGCAGGCGCGGATTTTCAGTGGTTGCGCAGGGGACACCCGCCCCCCTTGTGATCTGATTGGCCACCCCATGTGCCCCCAATTTTCATTGGCTCTTAGTGATATCAGTCATTGGTACTTTTGGGTGCACCAACCCCAAGTTAACTGTTGTTCCCCCCTGTCCCCCCCGACTTAAATAATCTGGATCTGCCCCTGTGCTGAAAGTCATAACATAAACGAGTAGGAAGCAAAATAACTGTAAGCAGTATATTTAAAAATCCCTTAAAAAGTTGCAAAGCAGTTTAAAAAAATGAATTTGCGTTGGTCTTTTGCGGCCTGCTAAGATGATGGAGAGTTGGAAATCGGAATTAGCCTGTCGAACAGGCATTCTGTTTTGAGAATGAGTCACCGTGCAGAACAGGTCGTTTCCAGCCAAAAAAAAGACTTTACTATGATTTTATTTCCCTCATGTGATGGATCAAACCATATAAGGTATTCAGTGGGATTATTGTTTCACATGGTGCCAGAATGGTAATACTAGTTATATGCCAGATGCTGATTGCTTTGTGGGAAACTAATTAAACGTGGTCGCAGTTAAGGAAAGGGATGCTGCTACAGTGTCTGGCAGTGCAGGGTAAATTTCTGAATTACCTTGAAAGGTCCCACGTGGGTTAGTAATACACAAGGTATCGTAAAATATATCATGGAAACTCAACAGATGTTGTCCTGGCCACAGTAAAAAAAACAGCTGCAAGCTGGAACCTTAATGAACCACACATGCCCAAAATAAGCAGGAAATTCGATTCCTGTTCTTAATCCTCCCATTTCTATGATAAATCTGACCAAGAAAGTAAAAGAAAAAGACGCTACTACTGTTTCTTACCCGATGAAGCCTGGCTTTATGTGTCTTGTGTGATGGCACTCAAGGGTCTTAACCAGGATAAAATGACTCTTCGAGCCTCTCCTTCTGTCCAGATGTTACCTACTAATCTAACCGTTCACTCTGATCATACCTCTTCCTGTATGATAATGTCCACCCAAGCAGAACCTTTCTGTTTCCATGGAATCATCCCAAGCAGCTAAATTAGTTTGGCTTTCTCTCTTTTGGGCCTTGGGCTGTGGTTATAATTTTTGGGGCCAGTGAAGTATTGCAAAAATTGACAGAAACAATCAGAGGGGACGCTCAATCTGCCCCAGCATGGCTAAGTTGTTTTATTGTGTTGCTGAAATAGCAATCCCATTTGCTGGACTGAATCACAACTAGAACGTTACAGTAGAGCAAGAAAGCGGCACAACGCAGTAAAAAGCAGAAAACCAAGCGTATAGTTTCCTGCTTTTTACTATGCTTTCTCAGTGCCAAATATTTTATTGGAAAGGAAATTTGCCCAGAGCATGCAATGCCAGTAGTAGTCATAAGGCAGTTGCTTTTTAGTGCAGAGAAGATTCATTGTATCTGGTAGAGTAGACCTAAGTCAAAATCTTACTATACTTTTAAGCCGGGGATTCAACTATAGCAATATCCCAGGTATTTTCTCCTTGCTGGTAACACTTACTTTGATCCCTCAAAGATTGTCACATTCATTAATGGAGAACTGTACAGCAAATTACTAACATGCAACTGAAAGCTGTTGTTAGTAACAACAATCCCGACGTTCAGGAATCAGCTATGCATGTCCAGGCAAGCAAGTTAGCTGCAAAAATTCTGCTCTCAGCTTGTATCACTGAGACTTCTTAAACGGTTACTCTGACACCCAGCAACTGGTAAATTACAGAAGGTATCCGTGAGTTCTGAGATGCGGGAAATTTGGTGCTGAGTGCGTCTTATCAGCAGTGTCAGGTGCAGTTAGCGTTAGTACAAACCCTCAACGGCGTTTTATCTCCTGTCAGCTCACCTGTCGGAACATGTTTTCGTCCTCTCCTCAACCGTTTTGAACTATTTGGGAAGATGTCAAGCGGTACCAGCTGTTGAACGTATGGTTTGTGCTCACTGTTGAATGATTCCGAAACTGATGTTTTCTCTCCTGTGATGTCTTAGGAAACCACATCAGCATCACACAAAAGAATCATTAAGCTAAAGCAGAGGTACTAAATAATATTTCTTAACCTGGTTTCACACCAAACGTTGCAGACGCCGGAAGACAACAGCTGAGCCGGGGGAAAGGTTAAATGCAGGAATCAGCGCCTAGTGCCCCTCTGCAGGTTTAAGTAATGTGAACTTAGCAGGCACCAGTCTTTTAACCACAAAACCAATTTACCAAATTAAAAAGTGTAAAGTGCTTTGTCTTCTCTTTCTGCTCTTTTGTTAACAAAATGGAAAGCAAAATGTAGGGACAAACTTATTCTTTTCAGTTACCAGATGGTTTGTTAAGATGTCCATGAAGATGGCAAAAAACATTCATTTAATTTGAGAAATATCCGCTCCTTACTTAATTTATCCATAATAATGTTTGTGCCCTTCTCTTGTGAATATTATGGGAAATCATCTTTCTCAACATTTATTTATTTATTTTCTCAACGTTTATTTTCAGATTTTCAACAGTCTAAACGCAGCTGATCATCTACCCTTGGGTTTCAAAACCATTTAGTTATGCAATAGTTATGCCTTGGTGTGAAGTTTTGTGTTTTATTTATCAGAATTCAAAGCACCTGCAGCATTTGATGTGAAAACGGCTTTAAAGGGCTGCTCACGCCAAGTTCTTGAACGGCCAGATTCTGTATGAACAACGCAATGTGGCATTGGCTTGCATAATGTATTGTCGCTCTTTCAATTTCAACAGCGATTACAAAGTGTCGTTTCATCTTTTAAATGAAGGCATATTCACTGTGTAATCTTTTCACGACAAGCTTAACCTAAAATGCAATGTCACAGGACGTCCATGTGCGCATCTTCACCGTCTCTGACCCACCCATCCACCCAAGAGACCACACCAACAAGGAGGTACCAGGAAAACCAGGCACTGATGGTGCCCCAAATTCCATCAATCGCCCGTTGTATTCCATGGCAAATTTTTAATTATTGACAAAGACAACAAACAGCAACAAGATATAGACTCAAACACAAGCAGTAACTGATGCAAACACAATAAAAACGAAACCAAACTCAGTCAAAATGCTAATTTCCCAATTTAAATGTTTAATGTTTAAAGAAAGAAAGAAAGAAAGAAAGATCTCTCACCTCACCTATTCAAGACCTCTCAATTAATCTGCTGGATGGTTAGTAATTATGAGTTCTCACAAAACCCTTGTAAGAATGTCACGGGTTTTTTTTAAAAAGGACAACGATCTGTTTAAAAAAGCACAGAAGTTAGCGAGCTACAGGTTGCTTTTTATTTTAGAACATTACCTAACAATGTCATTTACAACCCAAAAAATTATTCTGCCCAGTGTGGCCTTGGATATATGAGTTTATATAACACAATATACATTTGAAACCTTTCACGAACATAAGATGTGGTTGCATTGAATAGAAAATTGCTTTTTACCTTTTGTAACATGAATGTAAAAAGAATAGCAGGTGGCTGAGGTATTATCTGGTGGGACGATGGCCATCACTGGTGGGTAACTGATGCTTTGTGCACACAGCAGATCAGGGTTGAAAGCAGGTAAAAGCTCCTGAATAGAGTTTGAGGCATTGCTCGTAAAAGCTTCACAAATATAAAGTATTTTATCTGTGCAGCACACAAACAGAACACTATGGCCCAGGGGTTTTGATACCAGATTTCCCTCAGCAAACACATACAGCTTCCTTTTGTGTAATGTATTGTGCTATGAGTAATTTTGTGTGACACAAACTTCCTTTTAAGTGCCTTATGCTGGACCCATAAACGTTAATGAAATGTTTGCAGGTGTGACATTTAACACCTCACTAATATTTTGGAGTACATCATGCCAAGCAGAGATGATGCATCTACAAAATAGTGAAATCATGCACAAAATGCAACACATCAAGCAGTTTGATCTTAACTGACTATAATGTAATTTAATCTAATCTAATCTAATCTGGGTTATTTAAAGGATGACTGGAGTTTCACAGTGCATAGACACCCATAGAATATTGTCGTTAATGTATTTCCCTATTAGTTTACTGCAAACACAATCATATTTACCACATAGATCTGATGTAAAGTTGTAAAAAACAGGAAAGTGAAGCAATTTTCCCCATCCAAAATATTTTGAAGGCTCCATAAGTGATTGTCTCGGTTTACCTTCACCTCTTCTGTTACTCTGTCAGGTTTTTCAATCAACTAATTAATCAATTAACATTCCAACAAATTCATGTGCACTTTTTTCGTTTCATTTCATTATTTATTTTCATTCGCCCTGCACCTTCCAACTTGGTTTTTGTTTTCCTTATAACCCTGCCACTAAAGTTTTGTCATTGGGAGTTATTGTGTCCCTGGTGCCATGTGTTGATTAAAGTTCATGGTTATTTTGAAGTCTACTAAGTCTCCTTGCTGTGCCTTGAAAGCTGTGTCTGGCCGGAACTCATTAGAGCTGCGCTTGAGTTCATCCCTGCTCTGGTGCCCTGCACCTTGTGACAGTGATGTTGTTGGAAAAATGCACATGTTTAACACAGCATAACAATGGCTCAAAAAAGAGTTGGTATATTATTTTGTATAATTTTTCTGAAATAATATTTGACCTTTTTGTATATGCATATTGTCTGACTATGTACATTTTTTGCTGGGATAATGTTACAGTTCTGGAAGTGATGTGGGCTGTTGTTGCTGGTGGCTGCAAGGGGGATCTACAGACTTGGGGCAGAGTTTGCTAGGAGCTGGCATACGTATACACATTAACCTTTGACACATATGGCGTTCCACAACCCGTTGAGTGAAGTAGGGGACCCAGAAGCCAATGGAGGACAACACAAATACATTCTTATTTATTTTTAAGGCTGCACCCTCTAATTGTACTGCCAGTACAACAACAAAGTGACGAAAACAAATTAAACAAAAGTAACAATTAATACTTGCTATCAAAGTAATACTCATGCTCGTAATGCAGTTCTCCTTAAACAAGGTGACAAGGTGTAGTCATATACCTCACTGCTATATAACGCAATCAATCGATATCTATAACAATAACTTTATTTGTACAGCATCTATCATGCAAAAAGTTCAGAGTGCTTTACAATACAATAAACAGAAGATAAATACAATAAAAGACCTCAAATAAATCAGAAAACAGAAAGCAAGCACTGAAAACAGAATTTAAAACAAAAAAATAAAACCAAAACTTCACAAGTAAAGTCAGACAACATTAGACTAAAATCAAGAGATTAATAAAATCATTAAAAATGTATTCAAAAGTGTTAAAAGAAGACTTTAAAAAAAGATCTTTTATTTAATCTGGGAGACTGTTCCAGATTGCAGGGGTACTGAAAAGGCGAGGTCAGAAGAACATTGTAATAGGATCAAAGAGAACGATAAGATATGTCAGTGGTTAAAAGCTCAGCAATGTACTCAGGGGCCAGCCCACTTATTCAAGATTTTCATCAATAAACTCTTGAAATCAATTCTAAAGCAACTGGATGCCAGTGTAAGGAGGCAAGGACAGGGGGTTATGAGTCCCTGGAAGATACTAGCCCAGTAATAAATGTAATAAAGTCATTGTCATCTTTTCCCAAACCTCTGTAAACTGTAATAACCTGCCTTTGATTAGTCAATTATTCCATTTATTTTCCTGTTAAAATACGTCACTTGACGTTTCCCTCTTCCCTCCGGGGCCTACACTTACTACCACTTGACTGTAATCACGGCCGTAAAATAAATAAATTACAAAATAGATTAAATGCAAACACGCAATAATGAATAAGAATATATAAAAATTTTATCAACCCCATCGAAGGTCTAGTGAGATTGGGTGGGGTACCCATTCATCGCAACAGTGTTTTAGCCAGTTACATGTGAACCAGTCTATGTCCAAAATAATTCTATTTTTAATAAATTAAGTTGAGTGAGACGCAGTTTACGACATTTGTTTTTAAAGAAGACGCACTAGTAGCGAACGAATGAGAGAGACAGAAACTGCGTACAATTAGATTTTAATCAAATTTTCCATCGATGGTTAAAAGGGAACCAAAAACTTTTAAGATGCAATTTAATATATGATGTCGAGCAACATTAATGCATCAAACTATTCCAAATAAATTTTGTAACAGTGTCAGCTTTAATTTTTCTTATCTAATTGAACTTCAGTGGTCAGACTGGCAAGGAAATGTAGCCTCGACGGGGAGGCAGTTTGGCCTGAAGAGACATCACTTCCTATGTCATCAGTATGCCATTTGTTTATGGAGAGTGCTTATCACCATCGATGTTCCAAGCAGGCTGTTCACGCATTTCCTGTCATTGGGTTTTCATTTCCTGTCAAAAGACAATTTAACAGATTGCTCTATTAGGTGCCAGGATGATGACCTTGGAGCCAAACCAATGTGAACAACCTACAATGAGGTCTGTATCTCTTGACCTTAGAGATGCTAAAGACAATCATGATTTAAGCCCTGCTTATGATTAAAATTTCCAGCACTAATTTGATTCAGTTGATGTAAAAGTTGTAGAAAAAACCCAACCTATCCCTGTGCCAAAACTGCAAATGTAAGAGGTCAATGCAGAAAGCAGATGGCAAGCTGCAATGATTTACAACCATAAAGCTGTAAATCATTTTCACAGGGCAACTACACCAAAACAATTGGTAGGGAGAGAAAGAGTTTCAACTTTGTAGTTTAAACTAAAGTTTGTTTATTTTTCCTAAGAATCTGTGTAGGGACAACCTATACAAACAATGTAATTCCACCAATGGCCATTTAAACTCATTATGGAATTAATTGGAATTCTGAAATCAGATCAGATTTTAATTACAGTTTTGATACTGATTAAGATGGTGGATGCTGGATTTGTGGATACCATCGTGGTTCTATTGAACAAAATACCTTCAGTGAGAAGCCAGAATTTTCTGTGAGGTAATCAAGCTTTAGTAAGTACCTCTGACAGTCCTCGTCAACTTCACCTGTGGGTGTTAGGCGTAGTTTCGGCCTTGGCTGACTTGATTGTGAGGGAAACGGGGCATACTTACAACTTTGTCATCCGTGCACCGTGTTTACTTTAAACTCTACGTCACTGAGGACTCTGGCCTTGCTTAATAAATGTACTGGATGTGAGCCGTTTTGAATGACAAAACGTGGCTAGAGTAAGAAGAAATGGCAGCTGATGCAGAAAACATGTTGGGGAGAAAGACGTGTGCAGCTCTGGCAAAGTCGTTCAGAATTTATTTCAAACCAATTCCTTGGGCTCCCCCCCGCCCATTTCCTGCATATTTTCCCCTTCTTTCACACTTTTGAAAAATGCAGGGGCCAGCTTAAGCTTGATTATTTCAAGATGTGTTAACAGTCAAAGCATTCTGCAAGGGCGCCTGCTTCTTACACAGTACATAAGGGGAAGAGGAAGCAGACCTGACCGTTACAGCTCAGAGTGAGATGTTGCCTGGGGATTCCATGTCTGCATCTGCTTACACATCACTTTTATTGGTCTGGAACCATATTGCATCCACGGAAACAATGTAGTAGATTCTAGATTCAATATTGCAGTGAAGTACAAAGTAAAATATGCGAACACGATATACTGTGAAACGCATGGAAACAAAAACCAACTTGACAATCAGCTCTAATCAAATATGACTACAGTCACATGTTATCAATTACAACTCACATGCGGATGGAAGCACACCACTAACATAATTCTAAAATAATTTACTGTTGAAACATTTTTAAACAATGCCCCCTTATAGAATTTTTAAAGCAGCAATTTAAATTCTTTGTGGCAACAACAAAAAAACGTAATTGCTGCTTTCCCAAATAATTGCTACTTTCAATTGAGACAAAGGACTTTACAAGTATGCATACTATTTTTATTCCCAAGAGTAAGCTAGTTTAAAAATTCCATTGCATTTTCACTGGAAAAATCTAATATATCCAACTTTTAAATATGGATCTTTATCAGTTGTAAAAATTGACATCAGATCCATAGTCAATTAAAAGCTACAATGAATCCAGAATTTTGTGTTTGCACAAAAACCAAAACACATACTGCCTCCCCAGGAGCAACGCTGTGAAACACTGACCCAATCCATGTCTCTGATTTGAGTTGTATTGGCTTGCCCTCCCCTGGTTCATGTAAGTATTGCAATTGGGGATTATTCCGTTGCACCGAAATGTCATGCTGTATTTGCAAACTATAGGACGGCCACAAAATAAGTATAAATATGCTTGTTGCTAATAGAATTGTAATTAGATTTTCATAACCTTAACATGACTAACTAGGTACCTATAAAAAATACCTCTGCACTGATGTTGTCACTACTGATGCCAACTGACGAGTGTGTAACCTCCACAAGTTACCGACAGGATCAAATAGTTATGAAAGACTGTGATTTTGATGTGATTTTGCACATGACGGTGGTATGCCTTGCTGCCAAGATTAAAGCACTACCCTGGACTGGCAAAAGATGGAGTTTTGCTAATGGAAGAAAATAATAATTCCAGAAGCAATGATTCCGCCATCAAGCAATGAATTCGAATATTGGGAGAGTCGGCCACTAGTGGGCAATATTGGAACAAACGATGCCCTACCGTAAACTGCAACTTCCATTGCTGGTGGCAGACAAGTCGAGTCTATCATATATTGCGGCAGTTCCTCACAGGGTAAAGTAGCATAGTTAATATCTGCCCCAACTTGCACTCCCTGCGATTTAATTTATGGCTGGGAATTGACGCCACGCAGCTCAGATGGTCTGGCTTCGGTCAGCTTCTGGTGATATAAAAGAGGAAACTCTTACGCGGCTAAACTTCTGGGGTAATCGACTGGAAATATGCCAATGCAGCGGCTCGACCTTGTAATTTAGTCATAGGATTAGTTATCCTAGTTTCCGTGTTACTTAACGTCTTTAATAGTAGTCGGTCAAGCAGGATGATCCTATCAATCAGGTATGTTAGTACCTGAAAGACATTTACTTGATTCCAACAGGATAAATGGTATTTCACCCAGTTATACTGCAGTAAATTAATACTAATTGCTCATAATGCATGAGTTGGCCACTGGATGGCAGCGGTTGGCTAAGAGGCTGAGAATTCTACTGTCATAAATTCCAGATGTTTTTTTTTTTACATTTCTAGAGCAATTAGAAATCTGCTTCAGAGTAATATTTAATGTGTCTATTCTACAAAAAGTTACTTAAATTGGAATTTGGGGGCTCGTAATTTTCACTCACAATATTCGTACCGGCAAACATTCCCACCTTTCGCGTATCGACACTGACAACCAATCATATTCAACATTCCTATGTATTGACGAATCGGATCGGTCGTTCCTGCCAGTCTTGCTGCAAAAAAGTTCCTTTCTTCTATATCGACCTAATTGTGGACGTGCTTTTTGAATGTGAATCGGGCTTTACGTGGAAATTATGTGGCAACCAAGTTCTATACAGTAGAACGGAGTGTCATTTAAAAAAATATAAATGTTGATATGTAAACAAAGGATGTTGCATTGGTGTGAATCTACGTTCCACGTTTTCTCGGTGTATGGTCTACAGTCACTGCTGGGTGCCACTGCCAAATGTGGATTTTTTTAGGTTCATTTTTAAGTATTACCGGTGAGCTATGACATGTTAGGGTGCTTCGCATTTTAGCTAAGTAATTTATGTGCAAAAACAACTGTTTTTTTCCCTCACGTCCACCGACTTTCGCGGACATGTTGAGTAATCTGCTGTTGTGGTTCATTTCGTGCTGCCTAAATCGGAGTGTTCAGACTTCGGGTGTGTCGACGCCTAGCGCAGCGAAAACTTTAGTGTGGGGACCTGGGTTGGAAGCTAACATTGTCCTTCCGGCTCGTTACTTCTTCATACAGGCTGCGGATCACGCTGGAGGAAAGTGAGTTCGTAGCCATTATTTATATAATTACTAACAACGCAATAATGTCAACGCCGAAATAGCGTATAATTGTACAGTGAACCACAATGTAGCGCTGAATACCCCCAAAGTGAATGTGAGGTGACGACTTACGTTTCACATTTTGAATATCGTGCGTCTACTCCCTAACTGAAATTATTGGCGTATTTTATACATTTCCTCCAGGGGGTCAAGCAAACTTCACTCAGGTCGTCTGTGTACTCAACCTTATTCGGTTTTATTGGCAGAACTGAGGTCAAGTGTAGCACTTAGATGGCAGTCTTTAGCCCCCAGACGGTTAAGTCATTCATTGTGTCACTTCAAGCTAAACAATACACACTTGCCTACAAATCAAGTTATGTAGACCAAAAAAAAGAGAAGATTTTGCGTGATCTCGTTATGCTGCTTTGTGTTTGAATTTTGCACAGGTAAGATAAATTCCAGCACAATCAAGCACTGTGCATCAATGGCCAGGGCAGCTGCAACAGGATGCAATTCAAGGTTCTAACTGCATCAGAGGGCGCTCTCTTTGTATTATGTTTAACAATCATGTGCAGCGTGCTTGTGTATCTGGTCCTCGGTAAGTCTTAATGCACTGGTGATCTCTTACATTTTAAATGTGGTTTTCGTCACCCCGCAGGGTGTAGCATGTTGGTAGGAGATGCGGTGAAAATGAAAAACCCTTTCTCATTAAAGGTTTTAGAGATCTTTTCACGCATTGATGCAGTCCTGATTTATGTTTACCATGGCTCAAACTTCTTTTACAGTTTAATATGAAGTAGTAAGGATGGCTTCGGTCTGAAAGATTTCTGGAGCACGTATTGTCAGCTCAGGAGCAGAGCATTTGGAAATATTAGGTAATGTGTATTGTGCATGTGTATTGTACAGCCTGACCTCCTCTCCTGGTGAGAGCAGCTATGAAGTGAAGATCATCGCTCTAGGAGAACCATTCTCTCGGATCTGGGTTCAGGTCCTGGACCGCAGAGATGGGTCTTTTCTGGTCCGATACCGAATGTATGCCAGCTATCCTGCCCTGCAGATAGACGTCCTGCTGAAAGGCGTGCATGTGGCCAAATCTCCTTACACTCTCAGAGGTAAGCAAAGCAAAGCAACCCTCCCGTGGCACTGCTAATTTGCCGGGGCTAAGCTAACAAGAGGAAGGAGCCTGCTCTCCGTTTTGGTCAATTATTTTTACAATGACGACAAACACAGCTAGCTGAGCCCTCCTGTGTTCCTGGTGAATGTACACCAGCTGGCCATTTTTGTGTGTCCTGTGTATGACTCCATCACCTCATTGGTCATGAGCAGGACCTGTGTACCATGAGGGCTGTGACTGCCCAGAGCCAAGGCCAGAGCTGTGGCTGAAGCACATGCACTGTCCGAGCGCCTTCCCCCAGATCCTCCATGACCTAGCCCCCTTTCCCACTGTGGACCCCGACCATATTGCCCAAGAGGTCCCGCGCCGCTTTGGACAGCGACAGAGCCTCTGTCACTACACAATCAAAGACAACCAGGTAGGGCATACTCAACACCAATGCGTGGGAAGCAAGTATTAACGTGTGGCTAGTGTGTAGTGACCGTCATTGTATGTTTTACTCAACTGGCATTCTTTCAACAAAGTGCCAGGAGACCTTGTGTAGAAGAAAGGCATGTCTCCCTTGGTTAGTAGCCCATAAAGAGATTCGGGGCGTAGACTGACATACCAAACTCCAGAGTGTCCCACGGCTCTCCTGTAATAAGCATGTGTCTCCATTTCCAGGTCTACATAAAAACTCATGGAGAACATGTGGGCTTCAGAATCTTCATGGATGCCTTCCTGCTCTCGCTTACCAGGAAAGTTAGTACTTCTCACATTCATATTATTATTGTTGCCGCTGTTGCATTTATAATTATTCACAGCAGCTATGTGTTCAGCAGGGGATATAGAATTGAGCTGGGGTTAGATCTAAACAGTGATGTGGGGGACTGGCCTTTAGGTGAGGGTGCCGGACGTGGAGTTTTTTGTGAACCTGGGGGACTGGCCCCTGGAGAAGAGGAAACTGCTCCCAATCTTCTCATGGTGCGGCTCTAATGACACACGTGACATCGTCATGCCGACCTATGACCTCACCGAGTCCATCCTGGAGACCATGGGCAGGCAAGATTCCGTTTTACAGATTTCACTAAAATGTCTCTAGAATAGGCCTCCTCAGTGGCTCAGTCGGTAAAGACATTCTGTGAGTACAGACTTTGGAGTTTGCAGGTTTGAATCTTGTTCATGTCATTCATCGATTGTGACTGGGAGACCAGGCACTATTTTTGCAAGGGGTGATAGAGACTAGGATTGGACAAGACATATTTCCTTACCCACCCATGTGGTGGAGGGAGTTATAGTGACACATTAGTACAGTTGGGGAGAAAAGAGACAAAAAGAGTGTTCCACTTTATAATATAAAATTTCATTGCTTATAACAAATTCATAATCAGTGTTACTATGAGCTCACAATTTTATTCTATATCTATTCATAGAGCCGGATATATACACAATAATTTTAGTGGCAACAGTACCCCTCCACAGATTTGAGACCAAAACCTTCTAATTAGTCCAGTACCCTGCTGCTGTGACACTTGCTCCCCAGCTTTCATGGACATAAATATTAGAGAGATTCTTAGCATAGCTTTCCTAAGTTAAAATCCCGAGGGTTAAAACCTCACACGCACGTACACACGCACACACATCTCTGTTGTGTGTCCCTGCGGCCCTGTTGACCGTTTTCCTGCTCTCTCTAGGGTGAGCCTGGACATGATGTCGGTCCAGGCAAACACTGGGCCCCCCTGGAAGGAGAAGAATGCCACTGCCTTCTGGAGGGGGCGCGACAGTCGGAAGGAGCGACTGGAGCTGGTGAAGCTGGGCCGTGCCCACCCGCACACCATCGACGCGGCCTTCACCAACTTCTTCTTCTTCCAGCACGACGAGAGCCTGTACGGGCCGCTGGTCAAGCACGTCTCCTTCTTTGACTTCTTCAAGGTGAGGGACCCGCCGCACAGAGCGAACGGGTGTCATTCTATCTAAAACGAGAGAACATGAATCATTTTTGGTGTCTTTTATGGCGCCAAGAAAGTTCACAACGATCTCGCGACACTTCTATAACGTTTTGTCACGTTGGCGCGTTTCTCCTGGGACTGGTTCACTGGCTGTGTTGTACACATTAGTGTTGGAAGAAAACCGCTTTCTCCCGGCTCCAGTTTAAATACCAGATCAACGTGGATGGCACAGTGGCGGCCTACAGGCTGCCCTACCTTCTGGCAGGAGACAGTGTGGTGCTGAAGCAGGACTCGCCCTACTACGAGCACTTCTACAGCGACCTCCGGCCCTGGGAGCACTATATCCCCGTCAGAAGTGACCTCAGCGACCTGCTGGAGAAGATCCAGTGGGCCAAGGAGCACGATGCGGAGGTACAGGGCCCTTTTAGACGGGACCACGGGTGAGACGGGCGAGATTCAAACGCCATCCGTTTCTCATTCATTGGGCAGATATATGTTTTCAGTGGACAGAGATCTGCCATCAAGAACCAAAGTTGCAGTATTACAATATTTTCTTCCTTTAAATCTAAAGATCCTTTCATGGATGTCATGAACTTGCTCTGGCAGTTGCTCTATCTACATTTGATATTCTTTTGTCTAGGCTGGTATTTATGTTTAATTGAAAAGAAAATTATACCATGAGAAATGGAGAGTACTGCCCACCCTCAAGATCATTTCATGATCTGGTCTTTTGTACAGGTGTGTTGCCGTCTTGAAAGGGATGTGTTTAAGTGAATGGTTTTCCTTGCTGTGCTGGTAACAATGCTCCAGCGTAGTTCTGTTTTCTCCTCTTTTCCTCTGGCGTAGTTCTGTTTTCCTGTTTTCCTCTGGCGTAGTTCTGTTTTTCTGTTTTTTTCCCTCTTTTCCTCTGGCGTAGTTCTGTTTTTCTGTTTTCTCTTTAATCTCAGGCCAAGAGAATCGCATTGGCTGGCCAGCAGTATGCAAGGACACACCTCATGGGGGATAATGTATTCTGTTATTACTTCAAACTCTTCCAGGTACTACTTCCTGTAACTGACTTGCACTAAAGAGAAATTATTTGGAAATTATTTATAAAATTGAATAATTTTCCTCCACATCATGTTCGCATGTTCAGGGAGAAAAATTAGAGAAGGGGGGAAAACAAATCGGGATTAAACAAGAGATTGTGTTTTTGAACGTGATCAATATTACAGTTGAAATGTAATCTTCAGTAAATTTTGGTTGCTGATTGTGTGGCAGTCAATACCTTGATAATCAGTCTGTATTTGTTATAATGTCCTTTCAAAAAGATTGTCCCAGAATGCTTCAATGAGCTGCAGGAAGCTGTGTTGGCAATTTCAGCGCTGTGGAGAAAAACAACTCCTTTGATAATCATATTTTAATTTACCGAATGGTCTAAACATAAGTTTGTCTCACTGGTTTAGGAGTACGCTAGTCTCCA
>JAOVYW010000031.1:4831206-4841514 GCA_025775045.1 Hiodon tergisus
GAGGCCGGGTGGCTCCCCTATGTTCAGAGACAGTGTGAGGCTTAGTGTGGGGCCGGGTGGCTCCCCTATGTTCAGAGGCAGAGTGAGGCTTAGTGTGGGGCCGGGTGGCTCCCCTATGTTCAGAGGCAGAGTGAGGCTTAGTGTGAGGCCGGGTGGCTCCCCTATGTTCAGAGACAGTGTGAGGCTTAGTGTGGGGCCGGGTGGCTCCCCTATGTTCAGAGGCAGAGTGAGGCTTAGTGTGGGGCCGGGTGGCTCCCCTATGTTCAGAGGCAGAGTGAGGCTTAATGTGAGGCTGGGTTTCTCTAGTGTTCAGAAGCAGTTGTTCAGCTTAGTGTGAGGTGGCTCACCTGTGTGGCTCACCAGCACCCAACTTCCATTCCTGTTTGCACATTGTCCATAATGGTGGAAAGTGTTTCAGGGTTCTTTTGTCCTCGGCACACCACTCTAAGGCTTTCTGATCGCAGGCAGGTCTGAATCTGTCGGAATTCACTTTGCCTCCAACAAGTCACACTGGGGCTGTATGAGAGGCGGGGCGAGGTGGTTCCTCGGGGAAATGGCATCTTTCTGTCTGCGCCTGTGGGGTAAAGCCAACATTTCCCATTTACATAGCTCACGTGTTCTGTGGGCACTCTGGAGAAGAGGGCATTCAAGGTCACAGGGAAAGTCAGCTCAGACTGCTGAGTATAAGGGCCGCTGTCAAGCCATCTGCACCACTTGATTCCTCCCGTCTGCCCTTTTTATTTCCCTTTACAAAACGAATGTTGCTCAGTGCTACCCTCTGCTACAGCTTTCCCATGACTGTACGAGGCCAAATGGCTTCACAAGAAAGCTAAACTTTTTAATTTGATCAAAAAGCTTAAAGTAACAAATTAAAACTCTGAACCACAAGGAATGATCAGTGATCATGGACAGCCTAGATTTCCCCATGTTCTTCTGCATCTCAGCAGGAGAAATATGCAACGGTCCGGTACCATTTTACATTAAACGGAGTGATATTGAATGTTAATGTGGAAATGGTGTGGTAGATCAGGTCAAGTGGGGTTATTATGATGTAGTAAAGATTGGTTGACCATATTTTTTTCTTGGGAACTAAAACCTAAAGGTTTAAGACAAAAATGGATAAACTGGACTTTAAGACTACGATTGAGGAAGACTACACAAACTCACACATCACACTTAATATTAGTTCTCAAAGGAAACCAATAGGTGACCCCAAACAACCCTCTATCTGTTGCTGTGTTGAACAAACCGAGATGTGGGGCAGTTATAGAAAGTCTGGCTTGCATGAAGTTCACAAGTCTTTGCATAGTCGGGTACAAGACACAAAAGTGTCCATTCTTTGAAAACCCTCACCAACATAGCACTGACGCTACACTGGGAGCACACACAGAGAGACTACGTCCATAGGAAACACGTTTTATTGAAAAACAATTTCAGTTTGTAACAGACGGGTGGAATGTGTGTCAATATTCTTGGCCTGGCCATTTCAACTGCAGGTTAGCGCTAAAGCAACCTAGAACCCATAACAAACTGTTAGAAAAAAGGAGACAGACGTACAACTTAATCATAATACTGTGTTACTTACAAATTGGACAGAAAAAAAATTAAAATTAAATAAATATTCATGGTAC
The DNA here is from genome assembly GCA_025775045.1 of Hiodon tergisus. Classification (NCBI taxonomy): domain Eukaryota; kingdom Metazoa; phylum Chordata; class Actinopteri; order Hiodontiformes; family Hiodontidae; genus Hiodon; species Hiodon tergisus. The sequence goes on from JAOVYW010000031.1 coordinate 4,832,838, forward strand.
ACACTTATGGCACAAATATGCAGCAGTCGGTTTGGCAACGTTTTGTCTTTCCTTTTTAAACCAAATTTCCATGAAACAGTGCAAAAGGGGAGGTCACAGGCTTTCCAACAAGCTCTAGCTAAAATACATTGCAAAAAATTCAAATTTTATACAAAACATTATTCAGGAGTTCATAAAAAACTTACCAGGTTTGATTTCCGTATTTACACAAGCTGTTTTACCAAAAAATGTTTACTTTGTTGTGTACTTTGTTTTTCTTTTTCCCGTTTCTAAAAAGGTGAATAAGGCTATTGTTACAACCCAGATTCCATATACAATACAAACATTTACGTATTTACAATATCTTAACTACAGATGTACGGTGCAAATTTCAGAGTCCAGTGACCATGGCTGACCATACAAGCAAGGCATTTTACAGTAGCCTGAAGGCGCATTCCCCAACTAACACCTAACATTCTCACCACATGGCTACCAGGTTATCAACCACCACATGGCTGCTGTGGTATCTCCAGCCAACGTCTAATGTTATAACCACATGGCTGGAACACGATCAATCCCAAGCAAACCAATAACATTCTCTTCATACAGCAATTATGGCAATCAATCCCCGGGAAACCAGTAACCTTTTCACTACATTGCTGCTATGGGGTCACGTTGTGAAACCTTGCTGCTACGTTACGAGAATGTTATGCATTAAATGGGTAAGGACTTCAGATTTAAAGAAACTAATAAGATTGTCATATTCTGCCCCAGTCGATCAGCAGCTAAACAGCTAGTTGTTTTTTGTTTCCTTAAATAACCACTCCGATGTACAACAAACATTAGAACAGAGCTGCTGAAGGAACTCGTTTTAGGAAAGCTTTCCCACAGAAAAAGAAAAGAAAAAAAACAGCAGATTTATATAATTTATTGTGTTTGTTTTAAGGTATATAATTACCAGTGATTTAAGAACACTTTTCTTGGGTTTTTTTTTTTTTTTTTTTACCGTTAAAAAATAAATAGAAATTGCATATTCGCAGATATTGTAGCCTCAAACAGAGCTACAAACCCAGGTCACACAAGGCTTTGCCACTTGGTGGGTCTTATGGTCTCAATGAAGAAATAAAAGAGTACAACTTAAATTATGGGAGTTGGTCAATGCGCAAGAAAGCCACAATCATCACCTGGAAACAATGTGAGCGCCATTCCCTTCAGACTATATTAGTCCAAAGCATCCAGTAACAACGTGTATGGAATAAAATGGAGGTTTGAATCACTCATATAAAAATAGCCGTGTTTAATATGATTTCCTTAAGACGAGGTACAAATGGAGGTGTACAAACATATACACACAGGAATGCACAACTAGGGGAATTCCCGGAGGAAAGCACAGGAATCTTCCCAGCAGCCTTTGGGAAAAGCTACAGTGGAGAATTATGGGATACAGACAGGAAACCTTCTGCCAGTCCAATGCAGCACCGGATCTGACCCACTGTGGAGCTCAGAATACTTTAAGTAGACTCTTTTTGTGCATTTAAATTATTTAATCTATTTTTGGAAAACAAATATTTTTCCCAGGGGCAGCAGTCCAAGTTAAGTCTCCCTTCCTCTTCTCCAGCCCTGTATTATTTAAAAAGGCAGCTTAGACATGGTATACGGGGGGGAAAACAATGCATAATCTTGCATAATGTGCATTTACCATAATATATTATTGAAGCTCTCACACAATCCTAAATAACGCCTGTGCTCTGTGTCCATCATACCTTTTTAAAAACTGTTTTTCTTCCATGAAAAAAAAAAAAAAAACTGATGTGCCTAGAAATGTTAAAAAGCCAATGTAGTAATACTAGTGAATCCGGATGGAACGTTCCTGTGCTTTGCCTGCTGAGGAGCGCGCCAGACCACCTGCACTGGATCCGGAGGTTGCTCAAAGAACGGTACAGTACCATGGCTGAACTCAAACTCCACCAGGGATCTATCTCAATCAGTGTTGATTACACACCACGTAAGGCAGTTCATATTGCCCACCCCTACGATTCAAAGATTCTCCAGCCACAAAAGAGGCCCATTCCAAGGGCCAAATTAAGATAGCATTGTGCCCTCAAAGTACAAAGTAGGGGGAAGCATAAGAGCTGCTGTTCAAAATCTCAAATCTGTCTAAAGTTTTAGAGGCAGCTCCAATTGCACTGCCCAGCCACCTGCCTGCCCTTGTTATTTCTGCACGTCTGAGGTGAAGGTGCGGAAAAAGTGCTTACGGCTCCCCCACCTCCTGTGCCTCCCAGAAGGGGGTGAGGCTTTATTTACAAACAAACTAACGAGATCAGCATTTCATCTAACGAGCTGAACCTGTCCTCGCCCTCCTGTTATTCTCCACTCTTCCCTTTGCACTCATACCCTGTGGCTGTTGTGTGTGTCCGTGATGTACAAACAACATGCACATGAGCACAACAGATCTGTGATCATTTTCTAATGAAGACAAAAAATGCAAGAAAAATAATAATAATGACGTGAAACAAAAACATTTAAGCCTTCAAGTAACAATACTGAGAGTCTGTATGTGAAAACATGAATGACAGGCAAAGAGGAAAAACAAGACTTGAAGCGGAGAAAGACAAAGCTCATTCATGGGAAAATTAGTGAGCGATCTCTCTGGTTTGGGTAAGATGTCAACCGAGCCCTGTGTCAACATTGTAGAATCGTTCCTTTCTCCAGATTGTCTCTTATAACGGGAGTTATGGTGCGGCTATCTCTGAAATGAGTTCACGGACAGCCAGTTCTGCCTCTGTCTCTCGGGCTCTGTCTACCCCCCTGGCCCAGGCTCAGGCAAGAGTCACGTTCCAGGGGATCCCAGAGTGGAGAGGAGGTAGCCTCATTGTCCAGGCAGGAGTCACATCCCAGGGATCCCATTGGAGGGGAGGTAGCCTCACTGTCGAGCCTCAGGCTTCCTCTCTACGCACTCCCAGCGCCGCAGTAGACAACGTCAGTCATAGTGCACAAACCAGGAGGCTGAAACCAGAGAGCGCCGTTCTCTGGGACCCTAATAGTTCTCGTAACATCAGTAACCGTGGTAATAACACTAAAAGCGAACAATGTACACAACCAGCCCGCCTGTCTGGAGGAGTGGGGGGGTGGGCTCAGACCTTGTAGTAGATGTGAGCTGGGCTCTGGGGAGGCACCTCATGGGCTCAGACCTTGTAGTAGATGTTGGCCGGGCTTTGAGGAGGCATCTCCTGGACTATATAGACGGGGTGTCCGTAGTCCCCGCTCACTTTCTCATAGTGCGGGCAGAAGACGCTGTCAGCAGTCCTGAGGGGGATGATGATGTCGCTGGGCTCCGAGCCGTTGTTGTTGCCACCGGCGCTGCGCTTGGGCGTGGCCAGGGTGCTGAGCGACAGGGCGGTGGAGTGCTGGGGCGAGTGCTTACGGTGTCGCCGTCTGTACTTCAGAAGCAGCAGCACCAGCATGACGATGATGACCACGATGATCACGCTGCCCGACGCGATGCCGGCGAAGAGTGCCACCTCCGAGCCCACCACGCTAGAGGAGCCACCGCCTTTCTCCTCCGACTCGTCGTCCCGGTGTGGGGCCTCTGTGGGAGGGGAGGAGAATGACAGTGAGCCAAAAAACAAAACACCCTGTCCCCACAGGGAACAAGCCGGACAAACTTAACAATGGAACAAACTAGTTTGCCTTCAATTAAAACTCAAAATACCCTCTTAAACATCCCCCCAGTCTGAGACCAACCTACATCTCAAACTTAGTGAGGCTCATTTTTCACCCTGTTTCCGTGCATGACGAATCTCACACCAGGGGATCTAATGGGGTGCAGGAGTCACTATTCATCCACCACCTCCATTCCTCCCCAGCATCATCGATACATCATGTCGCACGAGAGGTGACAGAGAGAGCATTTTTGTCAAGGTGACTGCTAACGGCTGAGTGTGAAACATTCTTCCGGTAGATCTTTCAAGCTCTCACATTGGATTTCTGTCTCTGTCACTGTGTTGGCTGCAGAGTTAACCTTCAGAATGAGCAGATGTTTTTGGACATGAGTAAATGTGTAAGAATAAAAAGTCAAAGGATTAAGGCTGAGATGGTCGCTGCCATCAATAATTAAAAATAAAAAGAATAAACTCTCGTAATCCTTGTCATTTGTCTCCGTGAAGAGGCCTGGAAGCTGGGACCTTCAGCTGTTTTTCGGGGTGGCGGGATTATCCTGTCGCTAACAATATGCACATCCAACTCTGACGCCCATATGTTTACTTGGAGCAAGGAGAGGCCTGCGCAGAGCAGTAAGCATCCTGCCAGACAGATTAAGTGTCATACTGGCGGATTCACAGGGCATTGTCGCAGGAATGGAGATTGTGAAGACATAAAGAAGGTCTTTAGCTCTGTAGGTAATTTTTTTACTCCAAGTTTGCTTATTCTCCTTTTTTCCTAAACTCCAGTTTAATAAAGATAAGCGCAGAGGCAAAGAATTGGATCGTTTCCCTTAAACGAGCTCCTCTCTAGAAGAGGAGATGTCGGCAGCCTTCCAGAAGATGCCAATCGGTTTTATGGCAAACTTTCAATTATCATCTGTTGAATTGTCGACCGTCTCTTCTCTCATTCACACACACACATACACACACAACCACGCACACTCACAAACACACTTCAATTCATTTTGCCATTAAGAGAATGGGAGAGACAACCCAGAGCGATACCAATTCAAATGAATTACCTATAGGATTCATAACAGTGATAGGCTTGTTAAGTATTTCTACTAGGATTGTTTTCCTGGTATCTTCACTTACCATGGGTGTCCTCCTCGTCGACTGGTTTGTGGGAAGAATCCTTTCCTCCTCCCTCTGGATGTTTGGGGGGGTGTCTGGTGGGAAAGTCTTTGGGTGATGCCGGATCGGATGGGCCTGGAGACAGATACCAAGCAGACACGTTCGTTATCCCTGAAGTCTGGCCTTAGGAAGTCACCTTGGCCCTGATAGTCCACTGAGTTGTTGATATCAATCATTAATCATCATTAATTAAGTGATACATTAACATCATTACATCTAGTGACCTTCCATCAGCAATGTCAAACTCTGTGATTTTATATTAATCATCTGTCCCATCTCCTTTTCTAAGAAAACCTTAGGACACCGGTACCCATAAAAAAATGAACCAAACAGATGGGGATGAGCACATGTATACCTCTAGGGAGCCCAGGGTTTCCCCACACTGGGCGGGATAACATTGTGCACTTACTCTGCCCCACTTTCATGACGATCTTCATGGATTTGGTCTTGCACACGCCCCCCTTCTGGTTGTTCAGGCCTTCAATGGTACCATTCGATGTGGCTGAGGGAGAGGAGGAGATGCAGTGGGTCAGCACTGACACACCAAACCTCACTAAACACTCAGCACCGATGCATGAGTGAATAAGCCACCTGTTAGGCACACCTCTGACAGGTAAACTACACAGAAGGGCGTATGGGCTGGGGCTTCTCTGACTTCTACAGCTGTCACAAAGCCCAGTGAGAGAAAGGGGAGAGTGGAAGAGAAGCTGGGTGGTGGAACAGGAACGGGGAACGGGGTTGGAATGTTTCCTCACATGAATACCTGTTGAAAGACGCGTGTTCCGCCATGCTACAGCACAATGGAGCTAATCACCCTCTTAGAGAAACAGAAACCAGCCGTCTGGGCTGACGTCACATAGCAACGCACACATATACACACATACATTAGCCAAACAGAAAAATGTACTTTGACATGCATAAAGCACCTAATCGTTTGGCGAGTGTGGGGAAAGTAAATTAGCTAGTTAGAATGAAATGTGTTTATGCCGCTAATCCAGCTGTGCCATACCTGCTGCCTAGATAACAATTTAGTAAACAAACTATTCTGTACTAGAGTCCTGACATTATCCACCACCAGCTTTCACTACTATTACTTTCAGGTCAGTCTAGCTAGTCTTAGCTAGCTAGCTCACTACCTAATTTAGTAATTTCACTGGTCCTGGGTTTTCCTGGATTTGTTTTGTCTTTTTTTGGTGACTGTCCAGGATTTTATGAATTATTTCATGAATCATTTTCTGGGACACGAAATGTGAATTTATGCCTCTGTAGCTTTTCTTCTTGTGTATAAAGTTTTCCCTGGTAATGAATGTGTACCCAATGAGGTCGTCTACGGCAATAAATTAAATAGACATCATATCCTTGCATTTCATTAGTCATTGATAAATAAGCTGGAGATAGGAAGTGTGACTTTTAAAAGACTAAATGGCTGATATGAATTTCAATAACATAAATAACTGTATTTATTTATTTGTTGCCAACCTTAAACGAACTGGATGGCTGGATACCTAGGCAAAAGCCGAGGCTACGGGGATATTTCATTTTATATAATAACTACAGTTATACCGCTCATGAACCAATCCAGCATTCACAGGTATGAGAGTTCTGTTGTACTCCCCCAACAGCATAGCACAGCACAGGACAGCACAGCCAATCACCCGAAACCCTTCTGTCTGTGAGGCTGCTCCATCTCCCCAAAGTCAATTAGCTGGAGAAATTACCGCTGTAATTTCACTTACTGTAATGAGCAGTGCTGGAGAACACGAAGGCGGATTAATACTGAGCAGCCAAGGCACCGGCCCTTCAAGCCAACTCGGCAAAATACGGGAATTACTTCAGCAGCTTATCAGTCATTATAGCCGCTGCTACTCCGGAGACTAATAGGACTTTATTAATGGCACGCTCCTGAGTGTGGACCCTGCCACCTCCTGGTCCAGGCCTGCTGCTCAACATGCTCTCAGAGGCAATGAAGTGAGGAGCATATGAATATTTTAGAGAGCCTTAAATAAAAAGTGCTTAAAGGGCAAAACAGCATTAAAAAAAAATTCCTGAAACTGCGCATATAAAACGATGGCTTTTCATTTAGAAATGTTTGCTGTGGAATGTTTGGGCCAGCAAATTAACTCTTGTGGGACTGGGGAGCGGCAATTGCGGCCCCCTGTTTCCTCGGCCCCCTAAACCCCATACACGCACAGCGCTGGCTTCATCATCAGCGGCAATGACGTCACCGGGCCCTTTCGCGGCACTGCCCACCGTTCATTCACTGCCCCTAGTGGCGGCGTGGGCGCACTTCGGGCCAGTGCTCATTGACGTGGATGTAATGAGATGCGAGGGCTTATCCGCTGGCCCTCGGCCGACACGCTCTGCCCGGCTTTCACACAGACAGGTGCCCCTCAGCCTGTCCCTCCCCGGCCCCCGCCGCCGCGCTTTAAAGACCCTTTCATCAATCGGAAGAGAATTAAAAAGCAGGCGCCTCTCCTCAATCCGTGGAAAGCCCCTGTTTGGAAAACTCTGCATCAACGCTGTTTTTCAGCCCCAAGCCCATCGTCCAGCAATTTTTTGCATGTAGATAAATGATAATGGGAGGTGCCCTGCCATGTGCATGAAGCAGTGTGTTTTTTCAAGTGGAAGTCAGTGACTATGTGAACAAGCAGTGTTTTCTCTCCCTCTCTATGAGAGCTGGCTTTTCAGCACAGGGAATGACCAGCACACAAAGCTAAAAGCTCCTTAAAGGCTTGTTTTCATAAATCCTTATGAAAATCTGTTATGAAGTAGCTCACAGTGTTACACACACACACACACACACACACACACACACTGGATCAGAAGTTTTAGCTTGATCTCATGCCCCTAACTACACCCCCCTTCACCGTGAAGCAAAAAACACCAATGGGATGCATCACAAATGCTGGTGGCAAAAAAAAACACAGTTACCACCTATATACACTCTGCACAAAGCCACCAGGACCCAGGAGGAAAGCAAAAGTGTGTTGTCGGTCGCTGCCAATTGCTAACGCACAACAACAGAGGTGCATTTTCTCTTTTAGCATCCTCCCCCCAATTGGAAATGAAATGAAGCAGTTGGCCAGTATTCAGACAGAATTATGAATGTTGACTTCAGCTTCAGCAGTTCCTCTTTTCTTTTTTTGGTTGTTTGGCAGGGAAATCGGCCGTGTCTCTAATCCTTCTTCCACTAGTGAATGACACAGAGGGAGGATTGTGTGATCAGTCATACATGTGTACAGCGACTTTTTTTTTCCCCGTCGCTTATGGGTGTTTTTTGGGGTTTTTTGCTGGTGGTCTGACTTCTCAGGGCAGAGACAAGACAGCTGACAGAAAGTCTCTCTGTGAATCCTGCAGTGAGTAAAAACAGAGAAAGAGGACGAGAGAGAGAGAGAGAGAGAGAGGGCACGCAGAAAACCAGTACACTGATGCTGCATGTCACTCCTGCCCTCATTGTCTCTCTCTCTCAGTTTTCTGCTCGGGGGAAAGAATTAGCTCACTCAAACACGTTTCCAAGCCGCTCTCGCTAAAAACGGACTGACTGAAAGAGCTTGTGCCCGCGCAGTGGAGTCTGCTTGGGGAAAATGGCACAATGGGGAAGACAAACAGCCTCAGCTCACAGAAGCATCAAATTCTAACAGGGCCGGCGCTGAACCGCCTCTCTGCCGAAGCCTGGGGGAGCTCTAGGTTCCACACACAGGGGCCCTAGAGCCACAACAATTCCTGTCACCAAAAATTAACGCAGCGGCCGGCAGAAGTTATCCAATCGTAGAATCTGTCTCTGCCTGTGTGTGTGTGTGTGTGTGTGTGTGTGTCACACACAGGTACTGTAAAACTCTACTGGTATATTTTACAATATCACG
>JAOVYW010000031.1:4841614-4852633 GCA_025775045.1 Hiodon tergisus
TGTGTGTGTGTGTGTGTGTGTGTGTGTGTCACACACAGGTACTGTAAAACTCTACTGGTATATTTTACAATATCACGTAAGTATATACCCATACGTAATTATATCCATACGTAAAACGCATTACATTCTATATATTGAAGTAAGCATAATTTATGTAACTATACACATTATGTACTGATATTGTTCCTATATTTTGGAATGTAAATCTGAACTTAAATTGCTTTTATCATAATGGTTGCTAACACTACAAACCTCAATGACCACTATTTATAAACTGAGGGGCCAGATAAAAGCTTGCCTACCTCAAACCACTGTTAATGTCCCAGTACCATTTTCCAACCCTTTTTATCCGTTTGTTTTATTTCCATGCCAATTAATATTAATTTAGGCAGAAAAGGTCACTCTGCCTCTGTTGGTATGAGCATAAGTAATGTGAACAGCAGTCCAATAATGTCCTGATGATTTGTGGATGGAGGAGGAAAGTGAAAGAAAGAGAGGGAGGTTGAGATGGAGGGAAATGGAGAGAGAGAGAGAGAGACGCAGCAATGATATTAATGACACAGTAATTGCCCCCTGAGTGTCTGTGAAGCGTGAAGGCATGGCCACTGTGCCGGGGTTATGGCCTGGTTAGCACCACTCAGCACCAATCGCTCTAATCCACTGCGACAGTATAGCCAGTAGGACCGCACCCCACCTTCCCCCTTAAGCCCCCTCCCAGTCTTACAGGCTCTCCCCGCACCACACCGCGGAGGCAGGGTGGGTTTTTTGGCAGTTACACCGGGACCACTTAGATCAGATAACGGCCTCGCTCACAACTCGCCGCCGGAGGCAGGGCTGCCTCTACCAATCACGTCAAGCAGTCGGCGTCCCACCAAACAGCACTGCGGGTTACAGAGCAGTCCCAAAGAACAACAAAAACACCTGCAATGGCAGTTCGAAAGCAATTGGATAGGAGACTACCCGCACTCCCTCACCCTCCCTGTGTGTGGTGGCAGGATTCACAAGCCAGGATGCATTAGCACAACTGGCAATTCAGAATTGGAGAGGGGAAGAAAAAAACCTGTGGAGTTTTTGTCTGAATTCCTACAGACAGGCCTGTCACTCCCAGGGGTCAGCTGTTGCAGCTTGGATGATTTTATTGAATTCTGTTTCCTGTACACAGCCCCTCCCCATTCTGGGACCCCTGCTGGGCTTGTTGCATGGCTAACCTTTTTCTCCTGCAAATCTTTTCTCTGAAATAAATGAGACAGAAATAAACCAATTTCCTTATCCAGACATCCTATTGATGCCAGTTAAACCCCAGCCACTGGGATTAGTTAAACGTTCCTTAATTAATTAATGCAGATAAACTCATTTGATGCTGGCAGAAGCCAAGTAGCTTTGCTCATTCTTTCCTGGTGACAGTTCAGATTAAACTAAAACATGTTAAGCGTCTTCTTTACATGTGTCACAGTCGACTTCTCCTGAAATATAGCCACACTACCAAACACGCGTTCTCAGATCCAACATTACGAAGGCATACTGTCAGCGACGCCACATACTAGGGGCCAGACCGAAGATCCAATGATGTTTCAACAACACAACCACGTTTTGTTCATAAATTAGCATGGTAAGAAATGGCTTATTTCCTGCCCTGTAATATGCCCTGTATATTGCCAAACTACACAAATGTGGCAGGACTGGATTGTTGGTTTTATTTAAGATTTATGCATTCTCTACCAATCTCGTTTCTGTTGTGATCAAGAACGGTGTAATCAAATGACTTCCAAAGTGAGAGGTCAAAAGACCTGTTGGAGTACACTTTTACTGTAGTCAGGAACACTCTGAAAATGCACTCCTTCGAGTTGCCACAGCCACCGCTGAATCATTCATCAGGCTATAGTCACATGACCTCCGCTTTACGTATGCATGCATCTCTTTATTTATTTATTTTTTACAAAGGGATGCCTCAAACTCCTGTAACAGCAGAAGGAGAAATACATTCAGCCACCTCTGCATTCATGCATAATGAAAAAGTGTGTGAGGCAAGGCATGCAGGGGGCAGATGACAGTACAGTGTTATCTCTCTCTCCCTCTCCCACTGCCCGTTTCTCTCTCTCTGTCTCTCTCCGTGTGTCAGTCAGTCTGTCACCATGGTAGTGTTTTTGGGGGAGCGGGATGTACAGTCCCTTTCTGGTTGTATGGCATTCGGTCACCTGACCGAGGCTGCCCGAACACGAACGAGCCGGATCGGGGCCACGCCAGTCTGATCGGGGCTCAGAGCGGAGCTCAGACCGAGCCCAGCCTGTTTCGGCCTTGCCTTCCACAAAGGCACGGTGGGGAGTGATATTTTGGGACACTGGTACTCACTCTCTGAGCTTCAGTCTTGATGTCAGGTACCATGGCAATGTTTTCCTTGCACCATGTATGTTCTCTGAGCACATCTAGCCATTTGTACGAGTCTTAGATTTGGCCGAGGGCCAGTAATGCTCCAACAACCGGCCTCACAGACACAGATTGGCAAGTCTTGAATGGCTTTTTTGTTTAAATCAAGCAACACCTTTCTCAGCCAACGACCTGCAGGCCCGACCACAGTTAATCTACCCCCATAACACACAACTACTAAGATTTCCAAAAAGATACAACCGTCCAAAGCCCACATAGGACATTTGGTTGTTGCCACCACAGGTTCACGTAGCAACAGTTTAGTTTGAGCCACCCCAAGACTAGTGAGCAGATGGTTTGGTCTATGGCACTTCAAAATCAATGAGCAGATGGTTTGATCTGTGCCACCACAATATCACAACTGCAGAGCCCACCCTGGGCTTCCAAACAGATGGTTTGGTCCAGGGGGGCAGCAGAGACGGAACAGCCCCATGGACCACCAAAGCGACGTACGAAAAGAGAGTTGAAACATCCGCTGCCCAGACACATCCCACTGGATCCCAGCCATAGAAGTGGGAAACTGAGATACTCACAAATGATGTAGTAGTCCCTGCCCCGGTGGAACTCCAGCCCCCAAAGGTTGGGGCTGAACTCCTGGAACTTGAGGGTGAACTTGACGTCCTGGTCGGGCTTGTCGCAGTTGAGCAGCGGTGTGTCCACCTCAGTGACCGTGCAGCTCTCCAGCTGATCCCGATCCACCATGTACAGTTTGTAGAGCTCCACTCCCTCGCCCACCCCGCCCTCCACCCGCGGGCACACTATGTCCATTTTGTCTCCAATCTGGGGGTACAGCACCAGCCCTTGACCTTGCGTGAATCTGGAGAAGAACAGAGAAGGAGTTAGCATTAGAAGAATTCACAAGTCAGAGACCTTGTAACGAGCAGAGAATTCATTAAACAGGGTGTCTTCAAATGCAGAATCGTCTTAACTGCCAGCTCACTGGTTACCAGTACAAAAATGCATGTGTCTGATCAGTACAAGTACAGTCCCACCCACCATGCACAAATGACACAAAAACTGAATGGTTAAAAGAAGAAAAACACTCAGAAGCAGCAAACTTTTGTAATTTTACCTTACTGACATAATTTTTTAAATATAAATTCTCCAGCCTGGACAATAGCTCCAAGTCAGCCCGAGTCAGACTGTTTGACCGCCTGCCTGTCTGGCTGTAACAGGACCGTAGGGTCCGTGCCCCACCATTGCAGGGTGGACAAATCTCTCTGCCAGTTGCACGCTCGAGATGGAGAAGAAATGAGAACATTATTTAACTTGCCAAGTACGCTAGGTTAAATCATCGTCATCTTTATTCTACTTAGCGGTTACATGAAAATTAACTGAATTGCCATTAAAACCAATCTGACAGCCATTGCATTAAACTAAAAGCAGCACAAACACTTAAAGGTTCTATAATTCACAGTGGACACAGATTAACTCGTGTAGCTATTGACTAATCATCGGACAGCATGTTAGCCATGTTACAGCTAGTGTAGCTCCATCTGCTGCACAGCAGGCTGGTGTGCATTTTCCTCCTTATTCTGACCCAGGTTGTCTCCAGATGAGGGAGGGGTGTCCTAGATGCCCCCCGGCTGCAGGGCGCACGTGCCTGGTGACGCTTCTGAGTACAAGCACTTTTTGAAGAGCCCGTTCACACCTGCACAGCGGTGTCTGAGAAGTGAGGAAACAAAAAGCCCCCCTGCCCCCGTTCCCACTGAACTGCCTTTCCCCTTCATACGAGACGGAAATATCGAGATGTGAAATTTTGCCTCATGAAATATAAATAAGCATTTTTTTTTTTTGCGGGTTTGCTATTGCAGGGGGCCCTCTATTTGACCACTGACCTCAACAGAAAGATAAGAAGCCAAATCCCAGTTTCGTATAACAGCAAGTGCGAGTTTGTGGGGGGGGGAAGAGGCGAGGAAACCAGATCCGTTGGTAAGTTAGAGAGTCTTTGTGCGATTTCCCTGCAATAGACTAACGTCTGGGTAGGCCCGTAAAACCCAGTTGAAGTTAATAACACAATTCTGGGCTGTGAATAAAAATACGCACAAACACACAGACACACATGCAGTTCAAGCGGAACTAGGCATATAAATCAGAGTGGATTAGAGGGCGAGGCCTGAAGTGTTTCCAGCAGCCAAATCTCCAGAAAATCTAGAAATAAAAAAACTACTCATCTTCGTCATCAAAGACAAAGACATAACGCAGAACAAAGGCTTGGATAGAGATCAGTATCTGCATTTCTTCGCCTCTGTCTGGTATGTTTGGGTGGTGGAGAACAGGCAAACAAACAACTGGGAAGAAAGGTGGCGTCTCACGCCTTCATTCTGCCGCGCTGCCCCTCCAGTCTGCCACCACACTCAGAGACACTCGTCCGCACACACACAGACACATGCAGACACTCAGAAACCCCTACGTGTCTGGAGTAAATCTGTGTCAATACCCACCCAATTTTTCCAGTAATGAAGTGTTCGCAGATTCAATTTATATGTATGCTTCCCTTTATCACTCTTTCTCTCGCTGACACCCCCCCTCTCCCACACCCTCTCTCTCTCTCTCTCTCTCACACACACAAATTCTTATATATTCAAGCCTTTCAGAATACGAAGTCAATACAGAACATGTGTAACATAAGTAACAATCAGGGAGATAAAAGGGAGGGCGGAATAGTAGAGACATGGGGGGTAAAAAATACAAGAACGGTCTCTTTCTGACAGGACCAAATATCTATTATCCTTTTCATTCAGCGTCCTCCTGCTAGGGAGCATAAATAATCTTGGGGTCTTAATGAGAAAGGCTAGAGCAACACGGCAAGGCCGGTGCTCATCATCCCTAAGTCGGCTGTTAGAATACTAAATGCTTCCCTAAACGGGGACGTCAGTGGACATTAGCGAACGTCAGTCCCTGAAAGGAGAGGGCGTGGCTACAGCTGAGGGGCCCGAAAGGCAAACTGCGGGCCTTGGTCCAGCCCCAGCTCTAGGCCGGCAGTGGGAGGATGACTTTTGCATTTTTATATTAAGGTTTGTTTATCACTTTCTCCAGCTCGTCACATGACTCCACACTGAGCCGGCGCTATGTGTGATGTATGCCAAAGGCATACAGTTTTGGGAAATTAAATGAGGCACGCCGTGGCTCTGATCCACCTGTCACCCATTCGTTATCTGGATTCACCCCAAGCGTCAGGTTCTTCTTCTCATTTTCTGTGTTGTAATTTCCCTCCCTTTCTTCTTCCCTCTGATATCTGATAAAAAGCAATCCTGCTGCACAAGGTGGGAGAGGGAAGAGGCTTGAGAGCCAATCCATCTGTTCTGCCGTCCCTCTTTTTCACCAAGGTGTCCATCATTCTGCTCTCAGATTCCTGGGGTTGTGACCACCATACACTGACAAGGAAACCTGTTAGAACCGTCTCCCACCTTCCCCCACTCCCTAATTATAATATTGATGGATGAGGAATCAGGGGAGGAGAGTGACAGACCCAGCCCTTAAAGAGGATCACAACAATCGGGACACGCAGTACTTGGCACCCCTTTCTCCTTATTCATTAGTGACGTGCAGTTAACGGAGCAAGTACCTCTCTGTACTTTTATTTCCTTTTCCTAACTCCGTCTGACATCAAAGCTCCAAAATCCCTGGGTTTGTATGTCTACCTGAGCAGTTTGCCAGACACATGGGAGACTACTAGCCTTCTCGGAAACACCACAAGCATAGAGAAGATAAAATTATTTTTAATTGCACAAGCGACAAACCAGGAGGCCCAAAGAGCTAGCAAAATACACCCTGTCAGGGCCTTTGCCCTTTCTCTGCCCCCCCCCCCCCTTACTCTGGATATTCTGTCTCCTATCTTGTAATCCTCTGGGGCCATCCACTGTTCCCACTGAATAACACCTAGCCTAGGCTTTCTGTGCGTCTCTCTCTCTCGGGTACGCCATCTCAATCCTTAACTTTTATTTTATGGATCGCCATGCCATTCAGCCTACCTTCCATTAAATTCCCTAAAAATATAAGTTTTAAGTTTAGCTTAATTCTCCTGCTACCACCCATTGTAAAACGGTAGGGGGGTTCTCTCTGTGTGACAAACGAGCCCGCTACCTCTAGGGGTTCTCTGATCCCCCAGCCAAACATTCACTTGGGATCTGAACCTTTACGCGCAGTGGCTCCTATGGAGGCCCAGTGCACAGTGTAATCTCCTAATGAACTACACGAGGTTGATTCCCTTGAAACAAAAAGTCCAAAGCAGGCCCACTTTTTTGTCTCTGATTCCCAACGACAAAGTGGATTACCAGGGAGAAAAATCCTTACAGATCTCACACACTGGTTTAGGTTAAAAAGGATGCAACAATGGTTTTAAATCTGCTAGAAAAGGCTGTGAGAATTGCATTTTTCCAACATGTCCTGAATACACTGGACATTGCTGTTCTATTGTCTGCAGGGGCCTGTATACTTAGGCAATGGTAAGAGGGGCTTAGGTGCTTTTTATTTTCCTCCCATGTGTTCTTCCCAAATGAAATAGAGATTGGTAAAATCCAGTGTGGCCGATATGGTCATGGCTAACGTCTTCAACTAACAGTTTATAAAACAATGAAAATAATTATGGGAATACCAAGACGCATTAAACTGACTTTTAAAAATATAATTAATAAAAGATTCTTTGTTCCGTAAAATTCTTTAAGACTACACATCAGTGTGTATTCTGGGGAGAACTGGATGCTCTAACACACGTATAAAAATAATAATCAGTTTAGAAATCAAGTTCAGCTTCATTACAGTCAAAATTTCTCTACTGCATTTCTCTACTACAGGAATTTGTAAAAAACTATCCTCAAACTATTTCACAAAATTGCATCTATTCTCCAGTACCTTTGAACCCCGAAAGAACCAAAGGAATGTGCCTGAAAACCAATGACATGCTAGCCTTGAGATAATTGGTCTTTTTGGATTTGAAGAAATACCGAATAAACTTTATACTCTCAAATGGGAATTAAGAAAATAATACTCATTCATTCAACCAAAGAGAGTGTGCCTATACTATGATAATAATCTAAATATACATCGCCAAAGAACATTTAAGAGTTCACGTTTTTTTTAACGACGACCTACAACTGGTAAAAACAAACTGTCTTTGATATTTATATTGGCTGTTAGAAATTATGGGCCGCGGTGCAATTTTACCCAAAAATACGTTGCTTTTAAACTACACAGCGTCCGCGCGAGTATACGTACTTCTTCAATCAACCCAGAGACGGCGTTTCCACTCACATCCTTAACCGAAACGCTCATCGCCGTTCCTACTCTCCCCCTGGCTAGCCGCCTGTGTAGACTCATGAACTAATAACTAATTCAAGAAGGATCTCATTACAGGTCCAATGCATTTGTACTCCGCTTTCCTCTTCAATTTCTACCTTCGATATAATCTACTCTTTAGTTTCTATATTCCTAGTGCATTCGTCATTGAGATTAAACGGGAATTTTACTGTTCTTTACTCACACACGAAGTTATCAATGGTGAATAGTAAAAAAAATCCGTGGGCACATATACAAGGGATCGGATCTTAATCTTTAATTGTCTATTTTTGTAGTAGTAGCATGTCTAATTGAATTCAATTATATAGTTTCAATGATGCACTGTCAACCTGGTTCTTCCCTGATAATTATAATAATAACTATAAGAATACGTATAGGTTATCCTCCCTGATCGCCACCAGCGCAAAGACAATATCAAGTCCACTCGTCTTAATGTTTTTTTTTTGTAGTAACCGTACTAGGCCGAAACCATTAATCATTAAGGACGGGTGCCTCTGTCTAGCTAGTGGGAGTTTCTGGTTCTTCATAAGCAGTTGCCGTAATAATTATTTAAAAGATATGCATGCACGAATGCGACGTTACCATATCCACTAAGCAAATTGACGTTCACGCGCCATAAAATTGTACTTGTAATCACATAACGTTAACAAATAGAACCTGTTAGGCGTACACAGCGGTTCAAGTTATTTTATTCTTATGTTTTCTATAAGGAGAGTGAGGATATTTAATTTTACCACACATACAATTACACATATATTAAAAAGCCTTTAGTTGAATTATTAAGGGGGGTCGAGTTTAGGCGTGACGAAATGTGGACAAAGGTTCTACCTCCGTTTGGCTCTTGCCGTTAGAAGTATAATACAAAACTGGGGGCTGTTTTTTACGTGGCTACATCGAATGGTTATCCAGCTATATTAAGATACCAACAGTTGCAGACATGCCCAAAATTTAGCATTGTATCAACAATATAAAACCATGAATAACATTTATATAAATCACATTTTAACTCCACTCGGCTATACTTAGGCTACATGAGTTTCATTACGCATTATTTCCTAAAGGTTTCAGATACGGAATTAAACTGTTAATTTCCTTACAAACGGCGTTTTGCTACACATACCAAACTTAGTCTTACTGGGCCCAAAGGTGTTTTCGGCGTCCAGTTTTCAGAACTCTACCAATTCCCCTATAACAAAATTGACCTGTCTTGACAAAAGATCAGACTAAACTGAATTATTTCAAATGACTTTTTAGAAAATAATTGTAATGTCAAAATTAAACCACAAATCATATGGTAATTTATAAACAAAAACGAGCAGGGTATTCATAATTACTCTCAGTTGGGAGAAACGAAATGTGTGTCGGTACGCACAGAAATTTTTAATATTTACACGTATGTTTGTAAACACGACGCTTAAAGTCAGAATGTTCTAATTGGTCCGTAACAGCGAAATGTGGCCTTGACCCGAGAGTAGCCACATTATCTAAAATTAAAAACAAAATTAAAAATGATTAACATAATACCCATATTTAAAATTGAATTGGTTTGTAATTTCCGGCAAATAGTTTTTTTATTTATTCTTGAACTGCGCAAAACTGGCGTTTTGGGAAAAGAAATACGGGTCAGGAAGACTTGACACTAACGATAAATCATATCTCCCATTGGTAATTTCAAATAAAATAATCGAAACCTTAGGCGGGTCGTTAGTAATAGGGGAAAACGGCAACTCGCTTTAAACGATTTCACCAAATTCAAATACCCTTTATCATGAGTCGTTTTGCAGCGCGTTACCTAACAGCTGACGGGCGCCGACGGGTTTCCAAAGAATATAAGGAGTCTTCCGGGATTAACGGAAAATCACCTTTAATTTACACGCTCGAAAAACAATGACAGCCATTTAAATTCCTTTTCTAAACTACTAGTTAGTTATTACTTTAAAAAGTGTTGATGGTTGCTGATTTAATAATACGGTACTCGGGAAGCTAGGTAATTTTTTTGGCAACCAAATTCAGCGACGTGGGCCAAATGGATGCCTCTTTAAAAAAAATCCATAACACATACGCACATAAACAGTATTAATTTGTATTGTTTGTGTAAATAGTGGGAACGGGTATGTTTTACTTACTTGGTGTTTGTTGTGTTCCAATAGATGGACTCTAAAATAAGCGCACGGGACAGGTTCACCTTGCACGCAATGAACAAAACTCCAAAATAGTATCTCCACATAGAGTCCTCCATCATTGCTTTCACCGAGGAAAGTCACAAGCTGCAATCGGAATAAAAAATAAACGTGTCTCGCCTATAAGGTTGCCACACAGCCAAACTCTGTAATCCTGATCTTAGTGCAGATAATTATACAAATCAAATGCAGAGTATCCCTCGCGAAGATACCTGTTTGAGAGTTAGTTCCGCCGCGGCTGAAAAGCTCTCGCGTTTACCGATCGTAGAATTCTCCCACGAACCGGGACAAACCCGAATCCAACTCAAATGCAAAAATCGCACAGCAGAAAAAAAACGTACGCAGAGTAGTCTTTCATTCATATGAGAATGTGTTAATTCTCCTTAGCTCTCCGATGTGAAGGGGAAACATTCCTCGGGGCAGAGCGATCCACGCCGATGTCCTCTCTGGATGCATATACACAATAATTCCTGGTCCGTCCAGTAACCGCGAAAGAAGGGGCTGTCAATCCATATGAATGGGTTCTCCAGCGGATAAAGCAAGCAAATGAGCGATGCGATTTACTCCTTTTGCTAACGACAGATGATCACAAAATTAAAATTAAAAATGGAAAATAACATCAATGATCATAAATGAAAAATTCAAACTAAATTAAATGAACTAAAATAAAATTTACTTCGCTGTGGAGAATCCTTTTCTGATGCAAAGTACTGCTTTAGATCAATTCTGCAGATCCCGTGGAATTACTTTTCAAAATGTGGCTACTGAAGGCGCTTCGAAACCTGCATGCAAGTAACTCAAAGTGACTGCGAGACGGAATATTTGCTAGCGGTTTTTCCTCCGTGACTCCACCCCCGCTGCTCCTCATTGGGCAGCGCGCGGTAAGTCAATGAAAAACTCCAGTCAATCAAATGAAACACCTCAGCAACTGGTTTAACCGCAAATCAGCAGCAGAAGGGACTGGGAGTCGAATGGCGCATGTAACCTAATCACGTTACGTAGTATCAATCACTGAGGAAATTCAGGGAGAAATAAATTGTTTCAAGAATAAAGTAAAATAATGCAGCTGAAAAAATGCCATCACTTTCACATACACCATATCGAGTAATTTATAATA
>JAOVYW010000031.1:4861853-4874338 GCA_025775045.1 Hiodon tergisus
TCAGCACAGCTCAGCTCAGTTCAGCTCAGTTCGGCACAGCTCAGCTCAGTTCAGCTCAGTTCGGCACAGCTCAGCTCGGCAGAGCATTGAAGATCAGGGGATCCCCAAATGAGTCTGCGTTTCTGTACTTTTGTATGAAAATATTTTTTATTCAACTAACTGAATAGCAGCTGAATTATCTAATCCCCCATAAAAAACTTTATTTTTCCACTTTATTGTTACAATTATAAATAAAGATGTAGGTACAAAATAACTCTCGCTCATATCATCCCCCAATGCCCTGGGGTCCGTTTAGGCGGCTCTATTATCTTCATAGCTCCGGTCTACAGGCTTCCGCCCATTCTCTTGCTCTGTCTGTCAGCTACGAGGGAGCCTGAAAGACACCTTCCAGCTCTGCCACGACCTACCGCTCTCCGTACCCCGCCTGAGAGCATCCGTACATGCACGCTCCTCCACCACCCGCCCGCTCTCACACTGGTGGGCCGGTGCGGGCAGAAACACAAGCATACGCAGCCTAGGGCCATTTCATTTCAGCTTCACTTCAATTCTGAGGATGGAAGGCTGCCGATAAACATTCAGAACAAATTACTTTTTTTGTTGTTGTTGTTGCTTGTTTGCTAGCTAGCTTGCTTGCTCTGAGTCAGCCCAAACTTGGCAAAGGGCCCAGTGTTTGACCTCTGACTTTCAGGGGATTAGAAACAGGAGCTAAATCAGAAACTCGTATGATTTTCTTTTAAACAGCTTGAGCGGTGAAAAGAGACAAGAAAAATGAACTGCGGCTTATGGAGGAGATGCGCACGTGTTCAACTAAATGCCTGTTGATTAATACACACTGCAATTAAAAGAACGGATCGCAAACACCTGAAATCAAGACATTAACTTTATGACATGTAGCAGGCGGTTTGTAGGTGCAACAGGAGTCAACAGGTGGTGGAGCCAATGTGCAGGACTGGAGCAAAACCTAGCTGGGTTATTACTGAAGAAGAGGCCTCACCAGCGACTTTACACCCACGAGCCCTCCACAGCACAAGGTGAGTTCACGGCTTAGCACAGTGTACGTGCACCCTGATAACCATCACCGCCGTCAACGACGTGGAGAGATAACACAGAACGAAAGAAGCTCTCGGGAAATCCCAATCAGCACTTCCTTGTCCCGGGGCACGGCCTGTTAGTGCAGTCGGAGCTAAGCAAACAGTGGCGGACCATGGCAAGAGTTCGCGGCAGGCGTTAAGTCGAACTGGATCACCTCCCGCACCTTCAGACTCTTTCGCATTCCCGTGAGCTCTTCAAACACGCCGTCACCGAGCCTCTCAAATGCTCGGGAAAAGGCACGGAATGTCCCTGTCTCGCAGCTTGACTGGCAGGCAGATCGTTTAGCCTGCTCCATCAGTACATCCATTTCACTTTGCCCTACTCCGCATGTATGACCTTAGACAATCTGTGTGAGCTGCCACTGGACCCTGCAAGAAGGCAATAAACTGATACTGCATACAAATAAGCTGTCGGGACAGTGATTTTGTGGTTTGTAACAGCACATTCCACAATCAAAATAAATTAAGCATCTTTGTCCGGCTTTTATTTATTATACAGCAGGAAAACTCATTTCGCCTGGGGTTGTGGCAGTGGGAAATGGACACAAATAGGAACTCTGAGAGTTTAACCAGTCTGTGAGGCAGTTAACACTCCCACACTAGTGTATAAAATCTGTCCCAGAAATTGCACCATTATTCCTGATTTCTTAAAAAATATTTAGAATGCGATATGGAGACAAAAACACAGCTCTCGCTGCATTCATTGTAGAACCAATTTGAGGAATATTTTCTTTGTGACTATAAAAGGTATCGATATGAAAGTTTCAGAGCCTTAATTTTCAAATCTCACTCAAAAGCCTTCGGTCGCTGTTCAGCAAATCCAACACATTGCGAGTCAAGGTGGAGAGAACGAGACGAGACCTAGCATCCACCCGAGGCAAGATGCTCATGGGTTTCCCTGTGAGGTTAAACAATACACCGGGCACTTTCCAGCTGGGAGAAAAGTCGGTTGCAGTTCCGGAGATATTTATGTGATATGGGGCAACGGGAGTATTGAAGTGGAATTAGGTGGAAAGAGTAAAACAGGAGGGTTGACAGAACAAACGAAAATCTCACTCAGCCACACCTTCACGGCGTCACCCACCCCAGGTCCCGCTTGCTTTTTTTTCCATGGCAACCCGTTACCTGCTTCAGAAAATCCGCAACTATTCTCTGGGAGACAGGAAAAAAGGCCACAAAGACACAGCAGATGTGACCATTTACTGTCAGGGCACGGGGTTGGAAACAACTCAAAAACAACGTTGAATTTTGGACTTGAAAGAGCAGAGTTATCAACCTCTTTGGTGTTTTCACTCAAAATGTCTGCCCCTGTGCCGTTTATGTGACACAGTCGGCACAAAGGATAAATGCCAATGGATAAGAATGATTGAGGCCTAAAATGGAGGTCCGCCATAGCACTACCGCCCTTACTTGGTACTTGTGTGTTCCCCAGGCATAACTGGGGACAGGTGCTGCCAAATGCAGAAATTTTAATTAAATTTTTTTATTTTTTGGTCTGTGATGTCTAATATATGCAATTGAAAGGACAAAGGAAGGACGGATGGAAAAACTTTATCTTCCTGGGGCTGAGCCCACCACATGTATCGCAAAAAGAACCTGTTAGCTCCGCTTTTGACTCTCCTTCTGCGGCACAATCCAGAACCGCGGGTGAAGGGTCAGCGAGCACATCGTCCTACTGTGTTTCTTGTTTTAACTTCGCAAAAACGATGACGGCGTGGGGCGCAGACCGGAGGCCACTGCGGTCCTAAGTTCTGAGAACGTGAATGACGAGGGACTGAGGGCTGATATATGGGGAGAGGGGGAAAGAAAACATTAGAAACCTCTCTGACGTTAAATCATCCCCCCGATGTGGAGATTTTGCGAATGAACAACGGCGATGAGCAATAAAGAAAACAGGGGGTAAATCCGCCAAGCCTGGCTCGCCTCGCCACTCGGTATCAGGCCAGGGGTCAGAGCGACTGCCCATTGTCCCTTTCCATGCGGACTGTCAATCCATTCCCCCCCGTCTGAATCCTTGGCCTTGCCCATCATCCGATAATCCAGGCCTCCCGTGTCACTACATAATAACAAGCTCAGCCGCCCTACTCACTCTCTGCTGCCTTCTCCCCTTTTCCCTCTCTCTTTGCCTCAGATATGCAATCTTGATCCTCAACTTTTTATTCTTTGTGTTTCCATGGGAGCCGTCTCTTTCAGTCTACCTTTCTATACATTGTATAAAAAATAGGAGGATTTAACCCCCCCAGCCAATCCCTCTCTTTTTTCTTTTTCATCAAATCCTGCAACACCTCCTTGTTAAATGGAGAGAAAGAGAGAGATATAGGAAAAAGAAACGAGAGAGAAATTAAACAGGGGCTCTCTGTGCATAACAAATCAGATTGCTCCTTGTGTTTCCTACAAGGGCATTTTGAGCCCCTCATCATTCATCCATGTGGGCTCTGAATCTCTTTGGGCCAACTCAGCCACAAAGGTTTTGTGTGCTCTGTAATCTCCAAATGAACCACACCGAAGCAAGGGGTCGATTTCTTTTAAATAAAAAATGTGTAAAGCAGGCCTGCCCTTTGTTTCTGAGGCTGAACTACAAAATGGAGGCAGCGGGGGTGCCCTTTATGGACTTCTCACATTGGTTTAAGGAAAGAAGGAACGACAATAGGGTTTTTTCCCCCTAAACCGACAAGCAAGTCGCGATGGTTTGCTTTTCTCTCAACATGCATGAGACACACAGGACAAGGCTGAGCCTTTGTCAGCTCAGCCTGGTAACCTCAGGGCACCATAGGGAGTCTGACTTAGAGCATTTTGTTTTATTGTTGTTTAAAAAAAAAAAACATGTGTTCCTCCCCCCCAAACAAAAAAAAGAGGGGGGGATACTAACAAACTTATGTTAAACATATTGTGCAAATTGTGCCAACTTAATATGAAGTAGGTTTTTATATTTTGCTATTTTATTTAAAAACCCGAAACAGCTGCACTCCTGTCATCTATGTAATTTCAGCGTATAACAAAATTAAACATTTAGAAATTATACAAATATTTTTGAGAAATGCTAGGAACACAAAAAAAAAGATGTGTATTGATAAAAACTAGAACTCTGCAGTTTCTCGCTATTGTAATCCTAGGCTCACCTGGTGCCTGATTTATAAGGAAACAATTGTACTCAATACTGACTGAATGTATAAAGCTGACTGTTAGATGTAGAAAAACTGCTGGTGCTCTTTTGCACGATTTTTGCATGAGATTGTTGTCTGCATTCGGTAAAACAGAGTATAGCAAATAGATAATATAGTTCAACCTTGTAAATTGGTCTCGTTCAAGTGGCGGTGCACATTTGCTCTGCGATTGCGAAGGGGACGATTAAAAATTGGAACAGCGTCCTGTTTTAACGGCGTCGGTCTCTGAAAAAATCTTACAGTCTAAAAAAAAACGTGCCTTTAAAAAACTATTTACAGAAGTCTCTACAGTCTCTACAGCCAAATAAGACTATTGCTACGAGTTGTTGTGCGTTTACTACGCGCGGCCAACAAGAACAGAATGATCTAAACCGTAAAAAACTGAAAACACAGTTCATTATTTATTCATTCATAATTCATTATTTTGTCTTTATGACATCTAAAGATATTTACGAACAAGTTAATGCGTTTTATGAGTTGCCTGGTCAGAAAAAACATAGCCTAACAGTTTCTTAATGTATTAAACATTTAGACCGCTGGTACTCATTCACAGTATGTGTGAACGACAGGTTTAAAAATGTAACAATAAAATAAAGCGAAGCGTAGTTGGTAGTTGGTAAAATATTGAGGAAATTATTTTTTCATGCGCGTCATGTTTGGTCATAGTAAGTTTTATTTATTTTTAAAGACTCCAATCTTTCGTAGCATTTTTCGCCGTTTGCAGACCACGCCAATTCCAGTAGCATCACATCAGATACGCGACTTCAACCCTTCTTCCTATTTTCATCAGTTTAAAGATTCCTGTTTAATTCGATAATATCATTGCACTTCATTTCTCGGATGTAGGCCTACTACAGTAACGTTTATAACTGGGTAAAGAGAAAAGGTAACCGCTGCCGCGTAACGAATCGGTCCTAAATGCGTCACGCGAAATGTCTCACGCTTCATTTACGTTTCAAATCGAAGCCCGCGCGGGCTAGCGTCAAGGACCTTGCCATCACGACTGCAGTCCAGTAGCCTAAAACTCACTCGAAATACAAACATCACAGGTGCCGCCATGCTAGTAATCATCTATTAAACGCCGTAAACGCTATTTACATTCTCATTTATATATGCTAACAAGAACTAGCTACGACATTGGTCAAATATCATAATGCGGTCGATGTCCACTACCAACTCAACGGACCTCGCTGCTTTTTCGATAATAAGCGGTTTAACAAAGCGGGGAGTCATTTTTGATGTACTGAGTACTTGAAACTGGTAACGTCAAAACTGGACATTTTTGTACAGAGACTTGCGTTCTCGTTGCAAATATGATTGTCACTACTTGGAGCTAACAGGGAACACTTGTTGGTAGCGCAATGTAAGTCCACCGCTGTTATTAATAAAGTGTCCAAAAAAGTCGCCGGTTAAAATTGTAGAAATGAAACCGCCCTTTGAGTTTGAGAGCTTTACACATAAAGTGGGGGTAATGATAATATTATGTAATAAAGTAAGAACAAATTTCATTGTCTTTATTAAAAATGAGCTAAAATTAAATTATGGTAAGTATTATAAATACTCTAATTACCTCTTATTGGGCTCTAATCAAGGAAATCCTCGTTTTGAGGCTGATATTTATTTAAATTTTCTAAAACTCTTTCTCTTTTGCGGTTACATTTATATGTAAGAAAAGGTCGTGAAGCCAATTAAGAAAGAACATGTTTACAAAAAAACCTTCCTCGTCCTTACGGTCAATTATAGTTAATTGTACATTATAAGTCCATAGATTTGAACTCATTTGCCGTACCGATCTTAAGGAACTGTTCAACTTTTAAACCGTATGAGCAACATGCTTCTACTGCTTCTACCAGGCCCAAACGTACCACTATTTTGAAAAATGTTATCAGTTCTCCATTTTCCTCAATTTATACTTGAAATAATTCTAAAAAAAATTAATTAAAACAGTTCTGGGGTTGTTGTTTTTTTGTTGTAATTCTTTTTCTTTCTTTTTTCAAAATGCCGATCAAAAACAGTAACGCTAAATATAGCCTAATATATATTGTAACGACTACATGGCGACTGAGTAACTTTTTTAGTTTCTAAAACGTAACGAAATTAATTTTTCAAAACTATTTTCACGTGACATGTCGGAGCAATTTAGTAGAGAAAGTAAAATTATTATTTTTTAAGTAATGAACGGGTATCATTCCTAATAATGACTGTATTTTGATCTAATACGTTCGAATACGTTTGTTTTATAGCACGACTTATTTATTATTTATCGATACGTTATTGCTATAAAATAAAAGTAAAAGTAAGTGTATTCCAAGTGAAACGCGGACGTGAAAATATTGATTCTGGTCAAAAAATTATCTGACCTGCCAATTTCTAGCCGGACCCTTAACACGGTTTAAAACCCATTTGAAAAATTATGTTGTCGGCCAGGCGATAGACTGGCTAAACGGCAGCTAAAACAGATTTTAAATGCCCTTTCTCTTTTTATTCCAAAAACTTTCAGATGGCGGCCATCAACATATGACCCGACCCAAATTATTTAATTAATTTACTTGATAGAGACACTTTACGGTGTTAAGTGCGTCCTATTCATTAAAATATACATCCATTCTTTTTTCATATTAACATGACAGCGGTCTATTTGAAAAACATACTTTAATGAGGTGCGCAAATTATTTTAGGTTTAACTAAGATCCTTAATATTCGCTTTACGCACATATTGATAACGTTACAGATCACGTTAAATACACAGGTTAAAATGTTTCTCATACTTACTTAGTGTTTGTTGTGTTCCAGTAGATGGACTCTAAAATGACTGCACGGGACAGGTTCACCTTGCACGCTATGACTAGAACTCCAAAATAGTATCTCCACAGAGAGTCCCCCATTATTACTTTCGCCAAGGCTTGTTAAATTGTGATGATAAAAAAGGGTTTATGAAAGCGAATCTGTCACACAACCAAATCTGTAATCCTGCTAATGTGGCAGAGTAATAAATTTAAAAAACGAAAACAGGGTATCCTCTCGCAGAGACCTGTTTCTGAGTCCCACCGCGAGCGGAGCAGACTTCTTCTTGCCGAGCGCAATATTCTCCTACGCACCGAGACAGATCCGGGTCTCCTCCAGAATACCGACAGAAAAGGCAAACACAAGCGCGGAGTAGTCTTTCATTAAACAGAAAACGCGTTAATTCTCCTTAGCGCTCCGATGTGAAGGGGGCACATTCCAAGGAGCAAAGCGACCCACACCGTTGCCGATGTCCTTTCCCGGGAATAGATTCATGCACGCAATAATCCTTGGTTTGCCCAGTAATAGCCAAGCAAGCAGCTTTCAATCCAAATTCGTGGGTTCTCCGAGGCTAGAATGAATCGTGATCTAATTTATTTTAAGCAGCACATTAACTGAAATTGAAAACTACCCGCATTGATAACGACAAAAAAATATAATAAAATTAAATAAAAAGAGAAATTAAAGTTTATATCGTATAGTCATAATCGCTTGTAGAGGACTGATACGGACAAATCCTGCAAATCCCTTGGAATTGCTTTGGGAAACAAGGCTACCGAGAACTGCGCCAAGCCTTAGTCGCAAGTAGCTGAAAGTGGCTGCGAGACGGGATATTGGTAGCAGTTTATTTTCTCATGGCTCCGCCCATGTCGCTCCCCATTGGGCAAATGGAAAAACTCGACTCAATCAGACGAAACACCTCTGGTTTGGTTTGACTGCAATCGGCAGCAGAAACGAATGTAATTCGTGGCCCTGTACTGCTAAAATGTATCTATCATAGAATTAGAAATTTTAAAAAGTATTTGAGCACCGATCCAAAGGCAAAACCATAGTAGCCTATTTGATGTGTAGAAAACGTATGTTTTAAATAATGATCATATTATTTGTCAACAAAATATCATGATCTGCATCAGCAAAGTATGAATTTACAGAGACTTCCCAGATTTCTAGAGTCACAGCTAAATGTCGTGGTTTCAACTTTTCCATAAGACAGGTCTGCAAATATCAAATAAAAACCATTAGATAAATTAATTAAATACTCTAATAAACTATTGTACTGACATTAACACTAACGGTTGGAAATTTAAAATGCTGCGTTGAATTCAGAATAGTGTAAATTCACAAGAATAGAAAGACAAGGCTTGAAATTGCAAATTATTGTTTTTCGAAAGGCAACAGCGCACACTAGCGGCAACATGTGAAAAAATGGGTGAGTAGTGAAAAAAATGCTTTTTTGTAATTTCCTTTTAAAATAAACGAAAGTGGGCTATACTAAATTTTGTCTTTTAAATACATTTATTTTTCCTTTTACTCAAAATTGATCACTATAATACAAACGAGTACTATTAATATTTGTAACTGTGTTGTCATTACAAATATTGATTAATATTATTACAGATAAGAAAGATTTTTAATGGTTAAACCTTTTTTCCAATATTTTTCGCTCGTTGCTCTGACCTACATAGAATCTTAAAGTTGTTTAATTTTGCTTTCCTGCGTGACCTGTGCCGCCAAATTAAGAGTTGCTTTAAAATTTAAAAAATGTGTGTTGGACGTGTGAACAATTAACACGGTCTGAGTAGCCAGTTATTTCGCAGCGATTGCATATTGACCAGTTAATCCAAATGATGATCAAAGGGAATACACATATAGGTTTACAAAATGATTCTGGTTCAGAGCGCTGAAAACCAAACACCCTCATAAACCTGTCTAGTTCACCGACCAGTTTCCAGTCGGAATAAACAGCGGCGTAAAGTGTGTGAATAAAAATAAAATACTTTTAGGTACAGTAAGAGAGGGGAAATATAACTAAGCTCAACCGTTACTTGTGCAGACCATGACAATATCTATAAAATATCAAGGCATCCCATTTTCGGCTCTCGGCATTTTCTATCCTATTTAACGACGATGTAGGGGATGAGGGGATTTATCATGGAAACAGATAATATCCTCACTTCGGGGAGAGCACAGGAAATAAAGAGTTCCTGAACCGTCTAAAAAAACACCCAAAAACTTGCTAAAAATAAGCAGTGAAGTGCCGGTAATTATTCCCACGCGCGCCTCCCCTTTGGAGAAGTCAGCAAGTCTGGCGGAGTATCGGACGGGGAAAACTCTGTAAAACGCCGTCTGCTCAATCGTTACAATACTTAAGGGTCACGAGCCTCTGATCATAGACGACTACCTATTCATTGACTGCGTAAAAATAATGTGCCGTATGATATCTGTATTTTCTCTCCATTAGAACAGTGATAAAACTATTACTACATAATATCGTGCTATCGAAAGATTCAGTTAATCAAAATAAAAACAATCATTGTGTTCATTGGGGAGAAACGGCAATATCAGTATTAATATTGGTATTTCAGCCGAAGCTACGAAATCCATTTAACTTTTCATGTAAAATGCGTCCACATTAAGCAACCGGACTTCTGTATAATTCAAATATTTATTAATTGTATTGTTGTCGTTTTAGTTATTCTTGTTCATTTAAGTTGCATTTCATTTAAGTGAAATTTTTTTTAAATCATTTAAGTGGCGTTTTTAAAATAAGTTTTTTTCTTAATATGTAAATAAATATTTACAAGATTTACAGATAAAACGTATACTTTTGCGTTATCATGAAATAGTATGAGGTCAAATTAAGAAACAATATGTGTAATTTACCGTTGACTTAGAAATTGTTATTATTGTTTAATAACGTATAGGCGTATATAGCAATGAAATGTATCTTCTGATAGAATTATAAATATATTTAAAGTGTAACCTATAATTTAACTCAAGGAATAATACAGATTTTTTTTTTTTTTAAAGGTTTTTAAGTAAATACGTCTTTTATTTAGACTTAGGACGACTGCTGATTTTTGTCAGCAGGATAGAGAATATGATTTAGATAATAATTTAGTTCATATTTATTTAATACAGTTAAATACAGGAATATTTAAGTGTGGTGTTTTATCACTAATTGTTTTCCTGCATTTATACAAATAAAATAGTTCTCGATTTCTTGCGCGACCTCGCTTCACTCTAATTCCAGGTAAAAGTAATGGCCAAAGCGGTCGTTAGCGCCATTGTTACCAGTATTTATTCAATTGTTCGATCGCATTCCTGACCTCTGAAGTTGCCAGACAGACCTCGGACACTTTTTGGACAATGCCGGGATCAAAGACTGCTTTTCTTAACTCGTTCAATAAGCTATAATCATTAAGGAATACACAATTGTCCTTCAACCATTGCAGAAATGTCGCACAAAAGATAGAACAGCGTGAACAAATAACGTTTTAACAGTAGTTAAAATAGTAAAATAGTTGTAAAATTTTGGGATATACGGGTGTATTTTAACCCAGACTGTTTTGGGACTAGATAAATTGAGAATTCAATTGCGGCGGTAACTAAATATGTATTTGTGTTAAATTCTTAAATTAAGCAAATTAAGTTAAAAGACCATAGTAAACTAAAAAAAAATACCAGTATGAATCTTAAAACTGAAAAACGTAATCAAACGTCGGCTAAAGTCTGCGTCTCCCAGTGTACTAATCTGTACCTCTATTTGACATAAATAAAAATGGGACAGCCTAAGCGCATTTTGATCTCATGGGTGAGTTGCATTCAGAGGAAAATTTAAGAACTCTACCTCCGTAGTTCCATGTCGGTATAATGTAATCAGCTTAATGAATTCCTAAATTAATATGATTTTTTTTTTAATAAATTGATTAAGACGAAAAAAAGGTACACCAGGGATTCTACCGAGTAGGCCTACGTTTAAATTGGCTTAGCCAACTGGGTTTCATGACTCGGATCGGGATTTTGAAAACCGCGGCAGGGGGAAGACCAGAGCCGACGAGGGAAATGGGAAATACTAATGGAAAGGGTCTCGCCTGCAACTAGAGACGCCAAACTGGCTAGAGTAGACCAACCATAAAAGTTAAGCCCGTTTCCGCCTACCCTCCACGTGCATCATGCGGATATACAAAAACTTGCTTTAATCGGCGGACCGAATTGTGCACAAAGAAAATTACAAACATTTCTCTTTTATATTAAAAACAGAACGTCTTGGTATGTGTTGGGGGGGGGGGGGTAATTAAATGATCCGGGGGTCAGGAGTTTGCCGTACAACTCAGTTTTTTATCGTTTTCAACCGATATGGTAAAAATGTAAATGCACCCCAGCGTTGGTAAGGTGAAATTGAGGAATAGGCTCTTGCTAAAACACACAAAACAACGCATACTTCGGTATGGTATAAGAGGCGAAAGTGACGCCCATATTAAAACATATAATAACGGTGAATGTTTCCAAATAAACTACGAAACATCACCTGCCTGTACGAGACTCGCAAAGGTAAATAGGCGACATAACGACCGCCAGCCCAACTTGAATTAACGGCGCAGTAGGTCTGTGCAGTCGGAATCACATTCCTGCCGTTCTGTAGCGGTCGACAATATAGACGACAGATGTGGACATAAATAAAAACGAAGGAACAGTGTCATTCATTCCATTTTTATTGGTGAGCTGTACAGTCTCTAGAATAAGGGAAAATGCAGTTTATATGACGTTTAACCACAAAAACAAATTTCACGCTCTCCGTAACCCCCCGCCCCAAATCCCCAAGACATCTTACACGCAAAGTAACACACGCTCAGCCAAGCACGCACGCGCACGCACACACAATCAGCAGCACACATTTGTTCACTACCCAGAGAACCAATTCCCAACCCCGACATGCATCTTATTCTTACCTGTGCCTTGAGACAGCCTTGAGAACCAAACATTGCCTTCTTATTTGTAAACACACTACAAAGAAAACACTATGGAGTGGGGGAACTTAGGAGTGCATTACACTCACAGGCAATAGAATTGAAGTTAATGATGCAAGAGACGTCTTTAAAAAAAGTTCTTTGTGGATTCATTTCAAAACATTATCTCAAGGAGGACATCGCACATCACAGATTCTATATTAATAAAATTACACACCAGACGCCTTCCCTCTGCCAGTCCTCTCATGTTTTGAGGAAACTAATTTAAAGCTCAATTACTAGTTTTGGGGATGTCCCCTGGGCTTAATGCAGTCAAGGGTGCCAGACAAACTAAGAGCTAAAACGTCTTTATTTCTTGCCGCATTGCGAGACGTCTCAACTCACCAGGGCCACCGCTCACGCACATGGGAGTTTGGACCTCAGGGAGCACAAGACAAGTCCGTTCAGAGCCCGCTTTCGGCTTGGGGGGGGGGGGG
>JAOVYW010000031.1:4877034-4891282 GCA_025775045.1 Hiodon tergisus
TATATAAATTCGGAATATATATATATATTCCGAATTTATTGATTTAAAATAACAAGGTTATATTGTCAATGTGTCTCTTCGAATTTTTGTATTAAATGAAACTGAGAGAGTTTAGTCATATAGGATCGTTTGTATAAAAAATGCAGGCCTTGGCCTTAGGGACCATTTCTGTTTTCTAAAACAAAATTAAAGGTGTCAGTAGAATGTGTTATTTCACACGCTCAAACCAGTTAATTGAATCAGAGGAAATTTCTTGACAAAATGTGTACTGCGCTGTTTATTTAAGTCACGATCAAAGCAGATATTTCACGCTTTGGAGATAATGGGAGTTCCGAACACTTCAATTCCAATAAACACATTCCGAAGTGCCAACTTTAACGCGCGGCTATCGTGGCGGATGCTTGCCGAGTTAGATAGCTGTATATTCGTCATGTTTGCGTAAATCAAAAGGAAGAACCAAATTAAAGTTAATGTGGTTAAATAGGGGAAACTGGTAAGCTATCGCTTAAGTGTCTACTAAGGTTGGAACGGCGCCTATTGTTTGTGAAAACTTTTACTTGGGTGGTTGGGTGTTGTCAAAACAAATAACCTTATTTTATTTTTTATATATTGTTTTTTAAAAAAACGCAATTTACGCCAAACGTTCACTTACTTGAACGAAACCATTTCCACCGAGAATGCGGAGAAATCAGACTTTCATAGTCTTCTCAAAAATATGTTTCTAAAAAATAAGTCAGAACGTCGGTAATGACTCTCGTGTAAGTCTGAGAACTAAACATATTTTCTTTACTGTTGCAATCTTATTCACGCTATATCAATATTGTTTTACTATGTCGTTATTGTAATAAATAGCATAGACATCTTGAATACCATTTGTAATTGGTCAAATACGATAAAAAAATAGGACAAATAATAAAGACAAAGTGCATTAGTTTGTATGAATTAAAAATTGTAAGCAAAACTGGAAGGCCTATGGAATCTTCTTCATAGAACAGCCTTAAACTTTCTGAAAATCCTGATAAATTCGGAAAAAAGATTAATCAGGTACAAAAGTATCTGTATTATTATCATCATTATTAATTATTATATGTTACTTCAAAATGAGAAGTATATAAAACCGAGTTATACTTGTCTAGAGGCGCAACTATTCTATTTATTTATTTAAGTATATTGTATAATTTATGAGTGAATTCAATAAAATGATTAAACAACTATACCATGCTGTTAACACATCTAGACTATAGATAGGCCTAATAATATTTTTTTGACAAATGTCTATAACACAAATTTATTATAACATAGTTAACCCTTAAACCATAATCCGGTTTATAAATCGTAATTTTATCGTATTGGTTGTATCCTAAATGAAATTCCGCAATAGAGAGCCAGAAAAAGTCATATCTTTGGCTAAAACAGAATAATTGAGGGCTGTACGATAGTATCTTCCAACGAGTTATTCAAATGAGAACGACAAAGAAAACTATAATCTCAGGCACATGATCGAAAATAATCTGACTGCATGCGAACAAACTGTGCCCCAAATTTACCAAATCGTAAAAACTTGAGTGAGATTGAACGCAACAAGCACCCAAGCACCTAAACACATATCCAAGGGCTACGAAAACAGCATCTGTAGTCTACATCGGCAAAAAATAAGGAAGGAAGAAAAACAAGGAAATAAGTAAAACCTTACGAACACCTCGACAATAAAGGTTACTTTAGTATTATACGTCCATTGAAAATATTTAATGAACGTGGTTTTTCATCCGGAATCTTTTTTTATTTATTTTGCAAACTGACGAAGACACTGGACGAGTTTAATATTTGCGTTTGTCAATATCTTTTATTTCCCCCTTTTATTCTTCTTTCCTCACATCATTTTAAATGTCTCATTGAACCCCAATGCTCTTTTCTCAACATTCCTCAAATTTATTGCGGTAGAAACAGATCACCGATCCCTTTGTACCAATTGGTTAAAACTTCGGCGACAGTCGACTGAACTGCAAAGGGATGCATGATATAAATCTTATTTTGATTACTTTTGTTTCCTTTCACACTGTAGATCGGGTATTTGCGATTTCCCTACGCACCACGGAACTGTAGCAAAACTGCTCCCGTCACTTGAGTTTCTTCCACTAAGGGACTTTTCAAATAAATTATCAGAACTAATCGATCTCAAATCCTCTGTTAATGCCTCACCTGCTATAGTTAATGTAAGTTGCAGAGCCGAGACGTATATTATTCATTATATTTAAAATGCTCAGTGACCAGTCCAACCCATCTAACTTCTGCATGGTTTCAAATTCTCAAAACGTTTTCTACCAGTTACCTTGACCTGTCAAAAAGAAAAAGGAGGTACACAGTACGTACAAGTATTGGGATGGAGCTTTTATGACATCCCATTCAAAATCCATAGGCATTAATATCAAGTTGGTCCCCCCTTTGGAGCTATAACAGCTTCCACTCTAGTGGGAAGGGCTTCTACAAGATTTTGGAGTGTGTCTGTTGGAATTTTTGCCCATTCTTCCAGAAGAGCATTTGTGAGGACAGACAGTGATGTTGGACAAGAGGGCCTGGGTCGCAATTCCACCAGTGAAGTTCTTCCACACCAAACTCATCCAACCATGCCTTTATGGAGCTTGCTTTGTGGACTGGGGCACAGTCATGTTGGAACAGAAACAGGCCTTCCCAAACTGTTTCCACAAAGTTGGAAGCATAGAATTTTCCAAAATGTCTTGGTAAACTGAGGCATTAACATTTCCCTTCAGTGGAACTAAGGGGCCTAGACCAACCCCAGAAAAACAACCACATAGCATTATCCCTCCAGCACCAAACTTTACAGTCAGGCAGGAAACGTCCTGGCATTCGCCAAACCCAGACTCGTCCATCAGACTGCCAGATAGAGAAACGTGATTCGTCACTCCACAGAACACGTTTCCACTGCTCCAGAGTCCAGTGGCGATGTGCTTTACACCACTCCAACCGATGCTTGGCGATGTAAGGCTTGCACACAGCTGCTCGACCACGGAAACCCATGCCATGAAGCTCCCGGCACACAATTTTTGTGCTGATGTTAATGCCTGAGGTTTGGAACTCTGCAGTTAGAGTCAGCAGAGCGTTGGCGACTTTTACGCGCCATGCACCTCAGCGACCCCGCTCTGTAACTTTACGTGGTCTGCCACTTCGTGGCTGAGTTGCTGTGGTTCCTAAAGGCTTCCACTTTGCAATACCACTTACAGTTGATCGTAGAATACCTAGGAGGGAAGAAATTTCACAAACTGACTTGTAGCAACAGTGGCATCCTATTACAGTACCACGCTTGAATTCAGTGAGCTCTTTAGAACAACCCATTTTTTCACAAATGAAACACCTGAATTCAATGATTAAGAGGAGTGGCCCAATACTTTCGTCCATATAATGTATATGTAGGCACGATTTATAACAAGTCTTGCCTGTTTCAAAACAAACACAAGGAGCAGAAGCAATAGGCATTCCAGGGTTTTATTAGTGTAGTCTCCAGAATTAGGGGGCTAAACTGAAAGATCTGATAACAAAAACACATTTCATTCTCTTCTAAACCCACTTCCCGGTTTCCCATCCCTTTATTTAAAAAAAAAACTAAAGCAAAAAAAAAAAAAACATAGCCCTACCCAACCCCACTGTACATCTAGTCCTTACCTGTCGCAGTACCGCCTTTGCAAAGAACAACCAGTTACATGGTAAATATACTACACAGAACAGTGGATGACGCAGCAGAGTGACAATTTGCATTAAGTTTACTTTGGGATAAAAGTGAAGGATGCAAGATCCACCAAGGCATCCGGGCTCGAGGTTTCTGTGGATTCCTTTCAGACACTTAAAAACAGTGACATCACTGCTGGCTCAATTCAGCACCCAGCAGCTTTCCTCTGTAGAGAAAGACACAAAGGCCAGCTTGGGGGCAGCTTCTGTGAGGATGTCTGAGTGGCACACAGAGTTTATCTCCACTTGTTTCTGTGCTTACCGCTAAACCAAATTACGAGGAGAACATGGTCTTTTAAATCTAACTGGAGAATCCCGAACCAAACGATGTCACCCAACTGCGCCCCACAGTTTAGCATTTTCCTCAATGAAGATATGAGTATCACAATAAAAAAAAATGTGTGCAATGATGCTTGGAGAGAAAAACAAACCTTCATATGGATAGAATTCCTTAACCAATAAATTTCCCCTGCTCTGTGAGTATGCAAGTCTGTATTAACACAATCCCCTGCTCTTATAACTTTGTAAATATCCAGTAAACACACAGTTCTCCATTACATTGCACAGCGGGAAGCATGATACAAAATAAACACAACAGGGCTCACAAAAACTCCAGGGGGTGGGGGGAATATTGAGGACTTTGGTTCAGGATTTCCAGGCGTGATTTAACTACAGGGTTACACAACAAACAATATATAAAATTAATTTGGAGGGACAGATTCTAGAGACAATGGCGATGAGCAGATGTGGAGGAACATGTGGAAGCAACAAGCACCTCTGACCTGCAAGAACTGCCCCTCTGTCTGATAATTATCTGTATTGTGACCCATAGCTGCAACGCAGTACATTTCCCCGACTCAAAAAGAATAAGTTAGCAATAAAAAAATGCAATTAGACCGTAACAGATGGGTGAATGTGTCGCAGCGTCCAGTGCAGTGGCTTGAGAGGACAGCCAAAGTAAGGGCGAGAGTGACGGTGTGAAGAGGGAGGGCGAGTCAGACTGGAAAACCGAAGGCCACCCCTCGCCAGGAAGGTTGTTGAGCACAGCCCACACCAGCAGTAATGTAGCCAGCCAGACGTTTCCAGGAACACTTCAACATGAAGCTACCACAGGTTGAGAGGAGTGCATGGTGGAACGTCGTCACTCGGCGGCTTTCAGAGAGAAGGACAGCTTGGGCCGGGACTTCCCCTTGCCCAGGATGACCTTCTGCTCCTCCTTCTGCTGCCGCTGTCTCTCCTGCTCCAGTTTCAGCCTCTCCTCGTGGATCTTTCTCTGCTCCTCCACGATCCTTAGCTGCTCCTCCGCCTGGGGAAAGTGGCACACACTGGTTCAGGCAAGGACAAAGTCACCCAACCCTCTATTCTCAAACATGTTATCACTGTTTACTGTAACATCAGCTGACCCTGTACATTTTCAAGTCAAATGAACATAAGTAACCCAAAGGGGACCGCAAGAAGGTTAAAAACATCCAAATGGCATCGACCGACTATCTGAGGGTCTGATGGCTGTGGCCTGACAAGGCAACCGCTTGTCACCCTGTGGTGACCAGAAACCGTCTCGGGGGAGGGCTCAACAGCACATGGATTTGCACAGCATGTTCAAGTCCAGTACAATTTGGCAATCTGTTCCAAGAGATTTGAACGCATACTGGGGAGCAGAGCACTACAAACGCACTCTCACCATGTGGTTCTTTTTAAAAACATGAATAATGGACGAATAATTTTACCGTGGAAATCGTACATTGCGTGCAGATATCACATAATCCTGGATGAGCTGGTAATTGCCTTATTTTGTTTGGCCAAGACCAATAATCAACCTTTGGTTGGTGTATGTCTAGCTACGCCCTTGCAAGATAAATAAAAAAAAAAAAAAAAAAACCTTGAATAAGTGTTGACATCTACCTTTAACACACACTTAAGGCACAGTGAGAAAAAGTCTGGAGCACAAATACAATCAGCTTACCAGTCTGGCCTGAGCCTCAGTGATCTTCCGGTTATTCTCCTCCAGTATTTTCTCAAGCTCCTCCCTTTTGGACCGTTCTTCTTCCTAAAGAGGGGGGGGACACGACAGTGCGTTACACCGTGCACTGGTGACCTTCCCCACTCTCACTCCCGCTGCCTTGCAGCTCCACTCACCAGCCACACAGGGAGGTCTTAGAAACAACTCTCCTAGCTACCACATGACATTCTCATCAGAGCGCCACTGCAACGTAGCAGCAATGCAGGGAGGACGTGGTGTGCTAGCTGGGTCAGAATCTCACGCTCTCACACACAAAAAAAAACCCATTAAAAACCCAAAAATCTCTCCCTGAGTGACAAAAACCCTGCCCAATTCAGAATCACACTCAAACCCCACCCTTCAACACTTTCTTTAACGTCTATACATAAATGTATAAACATTCATTCATATACGCAAACATACGTCACCAATTTGCCCTTTTTTCTAAACACAATCATCACAAGCAAGAGAAAGGCAAAAAAAGATTGAATAGTTTTGGCTCACCAATATTTGAATACCTACGCATTTCCTGGCCTGTGTACCTACAACTCCTTTAACCATCAGCATTAAAGGTGAATATTTACTGTCTGGTCCAGTGTGTCCCGCAGAGAGGGAGACGTGCTTCCTCGGACGCCAAGTGCACCGGCTTCCCTTCTACAACTGATCTGTACCATTAGCAGGTGCAACGCGACTCCGCAGCCCACTTTATTCGCTTTTATCAAACATAGAGTGCAGTACGGGGCATGGCCAGGGGGGTCAAGGGGGGAGGAACGCAGACCACTGAGGCCAATGGAGTAAGAGACAAAACAAAACAAAAAAGGGTCAAAAAAGTAATCAGTTCTAAGGCAAACAATTCATGAGGAAATAAAGCACAGATGAGGGGGTTAGTTATTACATAGGTCATGAGGGATAACACGTCAGCACACATTGTCAATATAGTGTCTGGTTAACAGGAAGGAGAGGACCATCGCTACCCTCAGTGTCTCGGGGAATGGGCTTTAACGCAAATTTTGACCGTGGGAGGATGGGAAAGAATAACTGAAGAACTGACTCTTCTGTCCGGCTGCTTGTGATCTGCTTAGGAGGGACAGAGATGGTACAGTCCCCCGTTTGCAACACGTACTGGCCAATCCCTGCGAGAACCAGGGTCACCAGGGAGTTCATTCAGCCATTCATTTCAAACAAGCCTGATGATAAACCGAGCCCACATTAGCCACGCCGGTTTCAATGGCCTCCATGTTAAAGAGTGGAATTGTGTGGATGAATATACAAACATACATCCCCAGCTTGTGAGTGACAGCATATGCTTAAAGCAGGAATTTTAGCTACATGTAGTTTTGTGAAGTGGAAGGGCGAAGTGGCCACAAACGGTGCAGTCTGGTCTCTCTGTAAGCCAAAACAACACTGACACTTCCTGTAGCTTCTCAAAGGACCCTCCGATAGTCCATATCTGCTTTACTGGACTCTTATTCAGAAACAGGGCACTAAACGCAGTTGGGAAGACTGAGGGGCTTGACCCCTTCGTGGATCTTTCAGCGAGTCGAATTTCTGCTGGGGGGAGAGTAATGGAAAACCGACCCTAGGGAAAAGTACGACAGTATCAAAAATGTAAAAATGTACAGAAGATCAGACAGAAAGAAACGGTACGGGAAAGCAAAGTGTCAATTTGCAAATGCATTTTATTGGAGACAATAAGGACGCATTACAATAATGATCACTTTAAAAAAACGGGACTGGGGGTGGGGAGAAACTGACAGGTGATGCCAATAATTCACAGAATTAAGCCATGGCAAAAGTTTCAACTTACCCCAAAGTGGTCTTTTTAGGGTAATACAACACAATTACGCTGCCCATCAGATGCTTTACTCAAGACCAAAAGGGAGAGCACCTGAGCAGACGGTGGCAGCGCCACTTTCAATCTGTGGAGACAGCTTGTTGGAGCGCAGTTGCTTCTCCAAAAGCTCTTTAGAGAAGCACCAAAAGCAAAAAGCCCAGACCGTTTCCTTCCTTTCCACCCCACTGTGAAAGTTTTGCCATGGCGCTCCCCAGGAGAGGGGCCTGCCTGCGTTCCCAACGACCGAGCGTTACCTCTCTGGCCTTCTGGGCGGACAGTTCGGCCTGCCGCTGCCGCTCCAGCTCCTCCAGCAGCTGCCGCTCCATAATGCGCTTGGCCTCCTCCACCCGCCGCAGCACCTCCCGCTCGATCTCATCCTTGCGCTTCTCCAGCTCCTCCTCCACGCGCTTGGCCACCAGCTCCTCCACCCGTCTCGCCGTCTCTTCCTCGATCAGCTTCTCCTCGATCTCCTGCTGACGGCTGTGTGGGTTGGGGGTCATGTACAGGACACTTTAGCCAATAGCCCAATCAGGAGCGTTCCCCCGGGCCATTAAAATCCCGGGGGGGGGGGAAATCAGAGACCTAGAGATGATCCCATGCCTCATTAATTGAATTTCTCGAAGGGCGGTAAACACAACGTAGGCTTGGGTCACACAACGTATTTCAGCTGACACAAAAATTTATTTTAAAAAGTCACCACACTAACTCAATAGGTACCAGCTTACAGGAACACATACACACGCAATTAGAGATGAAATGTGTGCTTCAGTTTAAACCAGAGGTGAAACATAAGCACTAGAGACAGAGCAGCTCAGGCCTTCCCGAGTACCAGCACAGGTAGAGCGCCTCGTGTCTACAGTCATCCGGCAATCCGCATTGCCTTCCTTCTTCAGACTGCCGGTTCACACGGCTTCACACCGCAGGTCACTATCATGCGCTCAGGGCCCCAGAAACACTGCTGTGTGGCAGTCCCATGACACGTGTTTTAGTGTGTAAGAGAGGGGCCAGGAATTAAGCTTTTTGTGCAGATGCCAGTGCATTGTAAGAGTTTAGGATTATAGAGTAGAGTTTACACACCCCACCAATTCAGAAGCAGTGTGGGGGATACAGCGAAAGAGGCTCCAGTCAGGATAAGAACCAAAACAACACAAAGCGGGGCATTGTGTTTATCCTTAAACAGTTTAAGCTGTACTGCAAACAGGAAGCATCGACAGCCTGCCACATGGCTACTGGAGTGAGAAAACTATTCTTTACTCCTGCTTTATTTTGGTTTTCCTTTTTAGTCACAGAGAACTTAAAACCGTAAGACCTATCTGGTGTCCGGTAGGGTTCTTTTGTTTGGCCAGCCCGTTTAAAGTGGTGGGTAATGCCCCAAGGAAGGCCTCTGATGTACACAAGAGGAGCAGAAATACCACAGGAATCTGCATTAACTGACAATCGGCCCTGAAGCAAAGCTGTACAACATCTGCCTTTCCTCACTGGGCTCTGCAGACTGGCTCAAAAGAAAGGCGAGGGGTGGAATTCTAATGCAACTTTCGCTCAAACCGGCTGTGAGGGGTCAGCTCAGAGCAGTGGCCAATCTAATTCTGTCCACCTGTCATCTGCTTGAAGAGCGCCAAACCGGCAGGCCAACGCGTGGGAAATCCAAGCACATAAACACCAGGATCAGAGCTCAGTGCCTGAAGAACTGCAGGTTAGCAAGGAAGCCTATTAGGTTTCACATGGATACTGAAGTTAAGCCAAGCCTCATGCACACACATGTAAAAATTTGCATTTACTTAATTGTAATACCTGAATATTCAACCCTGGTCTAACTATGCACATTAACAACTGCTATTATGCTACCAATTACGCAGTACCTATAGAATTTGTACCCATGGTATTATATCTTCCCCTGTAAATCGCTTTGGCTTTATAAGTGAAAACCCATTACATTGGCCAGCTGCACAGACGTAGCTGATCGATGGGGTGGGTTGAAGGGCTGAATTCAGCAGCTCAGGAACAGACCAGGGCACCAGCTGCCGGAGCAAAGGCCGGGGAGGTGTCAGTTGAACCACTGTCAGTAACCACTGTTTGCGTGGGTCCTGACAGATGCACACAGCCTTGCTAACCCTTCCACCTCCCGCGAAACCGCAACTTGACCTGCTCCACTGGCTTCTCCCAAACCCCACTCTGCTTGAGACAACATGGCCAAACCTTGCTGCAAATGCTCCTTTTTATAATGCTTTACAACCTGGAACACAATGCTACTGCCCATGGTGGAGATGGAAGTAATCCATCCAGTTTTAAATCAACAGGAATACATAACTTAAATAAGTGTTTATAGTGAGAATAATTGTATGTTATGCTAATGGGTTTTAGCTTTGACCTGAAAAAAATGTACAGATTAAGCTACCTCTAACTTTAGGTTCAGTCTAGTGATATTTAGTGAGAGTCAACTTAAAATTACAGGTACAGCAAAAAAAAAAACTGTCTGCACTCATGTACCAATACCCAAATTACATAAAATGGTGGTGTAGTCTTGAAATATTTAGTTAGAAATAAACAAGTAAAAATGTTGCTACGTCAAACACCATTCCTTTATAGCTAAAAACTAGGCATAGTTAATTAGATCGGTGCAAAAGGAAGACGAGACTACGCTCACATCTCGCCAATAAACCTGGAAATAAGGACATTTAGTTCCAACGCCCACGATAACATGAGCCGATTCTGACGTTTGGCCATCTCGTACGAACTAGGTTATCGCTCAATGATTATTCAAACACGTCCGATAAATGATTTGAATGACTTTGTAGGTCACTCGTAAAAGGAGTCTAGCTTGTGGTGAGGTTAGGTAGGCCACCATTCAAGTTAAATCAAAAGTGAATGAATTAATGAAGCAAAAATGATGATCTATCGACTATAGGTTGGAGATGAAGCTATTGTCTTTTGTTTTATCTAGTAAATAAGACTGGTTATGTACACAATAGTAACAGATTATGAGACTAAATTTGATTACAGAAAGCCAACGACGGTTTACACACTGGCGCAATGTAGGCCCAAATTCACTTCATCTTAGTGTTTTTGCGCTAAATTGATTGTCATAACTACGGTTCGTGCCAATTTTTTCGTGGTACACGCGATTACCTAGCACTGCTTAGGGACATAATAAAACGGCAATACACTTAAGCAATTGTTACAATTTGTTATGAAATGTAAAAGTGAAGTTTGGAGGCTAATTTAGCGGTGGAAAACGGTTAGCTACGAAGCTACTGGAATGACGCGCGTGGCACTCACATTTTCCTCTGCCTTTCCAATTCGGCCTTTTTCTCCTCTTCTTCCTTTTTTTGTTTTTCATCCAGGGCACTTCTCTTACTTAGCGTCCGCCCAAATATATCGATCCTTTCAGGGGGCGATGAGGCTTTATCCCGATCCCTTTCTCTCTCCCTGCGGGATGAGGCTGTGTTTGTGCGGGATGAAGATCTTGATTCCCGGCGCCGATTTTTCTTTGCCTCGTGTGACTTAGACCGTTTTTTGGCCCGCTCCTTGTCTCTAGACCGAGATCGACTGCGTTTCTTACTGTGTTTGCTGCTTTTCGAGTGTTTCGAACGGGACGAACTGCGACTACGCGAACGACCCATGATCACCCCAACTATTACTAATCACTGAGCTTTGTTTATAGGGCGAAATTAAACCTTTACAAAACACACTCTACTGCTGAATGTATTATCTTAACGTATGCTGCTAAAAGACAGGCTTAGTTAGGAGATATCCAGACAAACTTGCCTATTTGTACTACCCAGATAACTTACTTTATTCAGGCAAGATGGCGACAATCTCCTTTCTCCCAACATGCACTGCGGTCGGGTTTTTCCGACCGTTTTCGTGTTGCCGTAGAAACGACGATTTTCTGACGCGACAATCATTGGAATGAGCTGTCCTTCCTAGGTTTTGGGGTGAGACCTGAGTTTTTTTTGGACTAATATCAATACAATTAAAATTTAAAAAGTGGTAGGATTAAATTGCTATATTTCAGTCAGTGAATTCATGACATTATGACGTAAGGTTTTTTCAAAGACCTATTTGAAATTAAGTAATTAATAATACTTTTAAGTAGCATTATTTAGAAACGCATCAAAAAAATGCAGAAAACTATATTTGATCTCTATTTGAACCAATTTATTATCTTAATGATTGAAAGTAGGTCTAGCTATCTGACAGAAGATAAGACAGAATCAATTTATAAGTCATGAACTATAGAACATTAAGAACTCTAAAAAGGAACATTGTCACAGTCCTGAAATAGTTCAGCTTCTCCTCTACATATAAAAATGGCCTATTCAAAATGTAAGAGCAAAGACCAAGCTGGTCAACTTCCTGCAAGTCGTACAAATTGAAATCCCATAAGATAAATTTCTTATTTTTCACCCAAATACATTTTATATGTATACAGCTGTGTTTACGTTTTTTAGCACAGTTTATTATTATTATTTTCTTAGGGAAATGCTCACTTTTCTATGTTAATTAAAACACCGCTATACTCCAGTACACTGTAATTTGTAGGTAGTCAAGGATAGTGTAAAGTGTTGGACTTCAATAAAGTGGAGATGGGAGAAGGTAAACGTGTCTCTGGCGTGAAGCGACAGTCTTGCGCCTATTTTATTCCCCATTCACAGCTTCTGAGCCGATTTCCTCTACTCTCGCTGTTAAAAGATTCATGAAGGGCCTTCACAGTGCGGCTCGTCACTGCAAGACAACGCAGAGCAGCGCTTCAAACCTTTTTTGATGAATAATAGAGAGTGTTATGTAAGGTAAGAATATCACTAACATGACACCTAGTTGCTATAAAGCCTCTGCAAATATGACACGACGAGGTATTAAAATGATAGTTGAAAGGGTTTTTTTTTTCTGC
Organism: Hiodon tergisus; assembly: GCA_025775045.1. Classification (NCBI taxonomy): domain Eukaryota; kingdom Metazoa; phylum Chordata; class Actinopteri; order Hiodontiformes; family Hiodontidae; genus Hiodon; species Hiodon tergisus. The sequence goes on from JAOVYW010000031.1 coordinate 4,889,500, forward strand.
ATATGGATAATGTTCTGCAGGTTGAAAAGTTTGCGGCTAGCATTTGTGCTGATAGAAAGCCATTCTTGACCTGGGTTTTTTGACCTGAGAGATGTATCAAGTGTGTATATTCTGCTGTACCACTGATTGAAAGGGAACAACCAAAAAAAAAAAATCATGATAATATAAATTATATATTAGAATTTATTTTTGTCCAAAAATGTTATATTTTCATGTATTAATGTTCATTTGTACCTTGGATCTTTTCATATGAAATTGAATATTACAGGCAAATGGTGATTGACACCCCCAAGTCGAGATAATATGTAGTGTCCTGTCATTTTAGGCTACCGAAAGAGTGGCAACCCTGTCCGGAAGAGGATGCAAGGCTTTCCTGCCACTTGTGGACTGTAAGACAAGTGGCTCAGGAGTTCCAAGGCCTCTGTAGGAATGATGTCTTACTGTCAGGTGAAATGAAAATGTATCATCGGGATGAAGTTTGGTGTGGAAAAGGTTATTCATATATTTAGTTCAAACACATTCCCACTGTTTTATTTATAGCAGGGTGCCCATTATGTTTTGGGAGTGCTCTGCGTCTACGAATAAGTACTTGTTAGGAGTAGAGAATTAGAGACAATCGTGTACTCAATCATGACACATACTAGGACTCTTTGGCAGAAAACTTGGCACCTGTGCAAAAAAGCGACAAAAATTTAATTATACAGAAGAATAATTATATTGCATGACACTGATAAAAATGTGGTCAGAATCCATTATCCAGTAACCTCTTAATGACTGTTTTATAAAAGATTCTAATACATAACATATTTTCATTGTACCACAAATGGCAGCAACTCAATGCATTTAGGCTTGTAGACATGGTCAAGACGATCTGCTGAAGTTCAAACCAAGCATCAGAATGGGGAAGAAAGTTTAATTAAGGGATTTTGAACCTGGCATTTATTTTGGTGCCAGACGGGTTTAAATATTTCAGAAACTGCAGATCTTCTGGGATTTTCATGCACAACCATCTCTAGGGTTTACAGAGAATGGTCCGAAAAAGAAAAAGGAAATATCCAGCGAGTGGCAGTTCTCTGGGCAAAAATGCCTTGTTGATTGCAGAGGTCAGAGGAGAAGGACCAGACTGGTTCAAGCTGATAGAAAGGCAAGAGTAACTCAAATAACCACTCGTTACAACTGAGGTAGGCAGAAGAGCATCTCTGAATGCACATGTCGAACCTTGAAGCAAATGGGCTACAGCAGCAAAAGACCACACCGAGTGCCACTCCTGTCAGCTAAGAACAGGAAACTGAGGCTACAATTCACACAGGCTCACCAAAATTGTACAAAAGAAAATTGTTGTAAAACATTGCCTGGTCTGATGAATCTCGATTTCTGCTGCAACATTCAGATGGTAGGGTCAGAATTTGGTGTAAACAACAAGAAAGCTTGGATCCACTGTATCAACGGTTCTGAGCAACGGTTCTTTGTCGAACTTAGTATTGTTGCTGACCATGTCCATCCCTTCATGACCACAGTCACCAGATCTCAATCCAATAGAGCACCTTTGGGATGCGGTGGAACGGGATGTTCACATGGATATGCAGCCGACAAATCTGCAGCAACTGTGTGATGCTATCATAGAGAGAGAGAGAGAGAGAGAGAGAGAAAGAAAGAGAGAGAGAGAGAGAGAGAGAGAGAGAGAGAGAAAGAAAGAAAGAGAGAGAGACTGACTGACTGACTGACTGACTGACTGACTGACTGACTTCAGGTTTCAGTTCAGAACTCATTCTCCTCAACCAAC
>JAOVYW010000031.1:4894875-4922809 GCA_025775045.1 Hiodon tergisus
GTCAAAACTCCCGCAAACCTGAAGTTCATCGCTGAAAAGGCCCTTCTCCAGCTTGTCGCCATCTGTGCAGCGTACCCTTAAATCTCAGTTATCGGATCAAGAGCTCCATTTCCACATAGCTGGACCTCCAACGCCGCTTGCTGTGACTCAGCATAGTACCCTTCCACACCCTCCTCTCCACCAGCCATTGAGCGCCATGTCGGAAGATGACTTATCCTTGTCCTAACGCACAAGGCTGAATGCTTTCAACACGAAGGCCCGGGATCCCCCGTCAGATATCCGACAAAGCCGCAGATGGGGTTTCGACCCAGGTACCTCATCACTGGACTTACTGTACTAAATATTTATTACACTACTATTCCCAAAACCCTCTCTTTTCACTGGAAACAAGCCCCTAAAGGGTAAATATTGACACAGATTACCATGATGCTTTGTACAAATCTGAGAATACACTGATGTGTGATTAAAGGCGTCTTAAGAGTTTTATTCTCCAACAAGGCTAAAAGTCAATAGCGTTTAACAACCCCAATGGGGTTTTTTCCCCAATTTTTCCCCCAGCAGATTCCAGAAAAAGATACAGTGCAAGACAGCGTATAATATTTCAACACACAGAAAGTAAAGCCTGCTAGCTTATATAACTATGGTGACAAATTATTCAGAAAATTTGCCGATGGAAATTCGCAAACGAAGTTATCATGGCACAATCTTTATACCCAGCAACCCCTCCCCCAAAGTGCTATGGCAACCTCTCTTGATCTCTGATGAGTGCATGCTACGTAGAGCGGCAGACCGACGGAAGCCATCTTTAATAACGTGAAGGTCAAGTACAGGGCAAGCATCAAGGTTCACCTGTGCTCGCGTCTGCCCTTTCCATCAGCACAACACAGAGGTGCCAGAGAACCTTCTGGGAGACCGAGTTTTATTTGCACCTTTACTCTAAACCCACCACAATGGACACCTGGTCAGCTGACAGAAGCTTTATCAAGACATTGACCGTGCCATGTGTTGAAAGACCTGGAATCCTGTGCATGTCAGTCAGCGGGGCAGCCATTTTTCACCTGCAGTAGCCTGGATACAAAACAGCCACTATAAACAAAGACCACAAAAACCATCTGTCCACAAGTTCTAAAGGAAATTTACTGCGGTGAAACACGGTTAAAGGAAAAATCTGAACCTGCACTTTTCCCATGCCTTCCAGCCAAGAAGCAACTCGGAATCTAGAGAAGAAATCACCTTTCTGCCACTGTTACTCAATTAGACTAATCTCTCTCGGAGGCCATTCAAGCAAAGAGTACCTTTAATTCTGTTACCATGCCAACCAGAAACCTATAGCAACCCACCCACCGCAGCAGCAGGTTTTTCAGGAGAAGGACATTATTTTTAACAACAGCCCCAACAACATTAACTTTGCTTAAAAGGCCATTTCACTTAACAGCAAAGTGAAGGGTAATTTAAGCTATGTATCCTGTTGTAATTACTAAAATTACATTAAAAATATATTTTTAAGTAGGGCCACGGCGGGGACTCACCGAGACGTCGAAGACTTCCTCCGTGTCGTCCAGCATGCGCACTCTGATGGAGACGTGGCGCCCCGGGGGCATGGAGGGTAACTTCTGCGCTGGCTCCAGCGTGCTGACCCCCAGGCTCTCCTGAGTGCCCAGCCGCTGGCCAGCGCCCGGCCTCTGATCGGGCTCCACCATCACCCGTCCCTGCGGCCTCTCTCCTGCACCGGGAAAACCAGAGAGAAGAGCAGAGTCAAGACACACGGGCCTACTCCAGCCCTGCAGGCCTCGGTCAGAGCCGTCCAGGGCAACCGCTTTCCGAGAGAGGGTGACATCCTTACTTTCCCCACCGTTCATTCAGCTTGTACTGAACTAACTGAAGCAATCTGGATGGGGGGGGGGGGGGCGACGACAGTACAGGGAGGGTGGATTACAGAAAACAGGAAAAGATAAGCCCGAGAGGAGACCGAGTTCAACATCATTAAGGAGAAACTCTCCACTCTAAACAGAGCGTGATGAACATTTTCCGCTGGGAGACCAATTGTTGGCCCTTTGCTAATTGTAGCTCCGATTGATTGAAGGGACAGGCGGAAAAACCAGTAACTGGGACAGCCACACACAGAAACCGGGCCAACCCATGACCCATTTTACGACAATGTCTGGCCACTGCTATGGAAAATTCTGAATGTAAAAGAAAATGCAGGCCATTTGCCAGGATGACACCGGAACCGGAACCGGTTGGTCCTGGTGCCAGAAAAGGGGGTCCACTCAAGCAGTAAAAAAGAGCCGCCAACCAGTCTGGTGTCTCCTGACCACACCTGCAGGGATCAAAGGGACCCAAGCGATGGTGGGGGCGTACCAATCTCCTGGAGGAGAGGAGAGAAGGAGAATGATGAGGCGAGTGGGTTTCTCTCCAATCCAACCAGGATCCATGAGAAGCGAACGATTTGTGAGTCTTCAAATCTGTTAAGATCTGTTTGAGAACGAATCAACCACAAAAATGTACGTTTATCTAGCTTGCTAACTGTGCATTTTTATATTTTTAACTGGAAACTGAAGCCATTCGAACTGCTGAGGAAACTGGGTAGCTGGGCAAACCCCCTCCTACACCATCTAACCTCTTCCATATCATTGCTACCCTTCGGATAGTTGCAGTTTGTAGTTCCCATTGGGGCTTGCAGGTCTCCAGTTCGTAGAAATGTCAGAGGGGCAGATATGTCATTGGAAACAGTGCCGGCGAATTCATCTCCGGTCAGAACCTGCTCCATTGGTTCGGGCTGGAAGAAGACAGAACGACCCCAACCTTCCAGCCTCTAAACCCGAAACCGGTTCCCCTGACTCCACCGAAGGTCAGTAGTGCACATCCTGCTCCAGAGACGGGCTCCCACGGCCCCGCCCCGGAAAGCACATCCTCGGCCAGAGAGAGCAACGAAAATGACGGCTTCTCACAATCCCATTCATGTCGGCACTGACACTGCTTCTATTAAGAAAAGCCCAGGGTCTCTCTCAGTAACAGAGACACGGATATATAACCGCTAAAACTGTGGCTTGCATCTAAAAGAACACATTTGCAGCACAATCCAGGATACCACGGTCAAATAATACTGGCAAACTGAAGCATAATAATTTCTCATTCTTTGCACTGGGAAACCTCTAGAGAAAAGCAAATGCTTGAGAAGACGAGACCGGCAAGTCAATTACTACATCCTGCTTCAGTCAATCAGAACAGTGGTGTAAAACACCGCCTTTAAAAGACGAGAATAAAAAGTTTCAGTGTGAGGGGAATACCATTACATTACATTATTTAACAGCTGCGTCTTCCAAATTCACAGCTCATCATTTAGGGTTAACACTCTCTCTATCCATTCACAGAAAACTTTACATGACGCCGCTTTCTCCAACACGTGACAGCCGCCCCTCTTCCTGGGATTCGAACCCGCAACCAAGCGGCTAAAAACCAAACGAAACCACTATGCCACAGGCCATATGCAGCACTAATTAACGATTCCAATTTTTTAAAGGACGACAGCACCCATCACCCACGAGAGCCGGAAAAAGCCGAAATCTAAGACAACCGAGCGGGGGCTTCTTCAGCAAGCACGTCGCTCACCAACAGCGCAGGGGGAAAACCTGCTTTGTGGCCGATTCAATTCAATTTCTAAATGAGCAGGTTCACCAAAGCACAGATCTCGTGTTTGTTGTTTAATCTCCCCGATTATACTTACATTTCAGATTCAGGAGGCTTAAATGTCCCACTCTTGGGAAATTTCTTTCATTTGCGGTTATCGTCGCGGAATGCTTGATCATTATCTAGAAAAAATCATTTATCAAATTTTGATAAATGATAAAAAAAGTCATTGCATTGCACAATGAAACTAGAAGCTTCCCTTAAATCATGTAAACCATGCATGGAAAATCTGATGAATGGCGTATGCTGAATACTCCTGTTCAGGGCCCTGTAAACAAACAGCTGGTTAAACACCAGGGTTCGATTCCTTTCGGCTGCCCGTTGAACTGGGACAAATGGGGAAAGACTACTGCACACATGTAACAGCACATGTGAACACAAATGAGAGGACACAGTATCGTTTTCTTTGGGTTTAAAATGCACGCAAAATTCCAAGAGGTTGATAACCGCAAGACCTCAAGAAAGGCTTTCATAAATATTAATCTGTCACCCGGTCGTCCGAAAAGGAACGAAGAGTCCCGACAGTGAGTCTCAATGTAGCCAACATGAAAACACATTAAACACACCCCTTTGTTTAGCTAACTGCGGTTAAGTAAGAAAGACGTGGCCAGGCCTTCAGAGTCAACGCCTAACAAAATCACTATGTACTACTACCACGACGAACACCACGTTCCAAACTTAAGCCAGGTTCCGGGTAGAACCAGGGGCTCCTGATTCCGGGCCGAGGGTTGTTCAGGCACAGAATGAGGACTCCTTGACTAGATTTAGAGCCCGATCTAGTTCATTGAGAATTTGCTGCTTTATAAATAAAAGTCCTGCGTGAGCTCTTTCCGATAAACACAACCCGCTTCAACACACATCTGGAAACTTGCCACAGAGCGCCAGCCCTCAGCGGAAGCAATTGTCTGGCATGTCACCCGAGTGCCCTGACGTCGTAAGTTTTAATCAGTCACCAATCACAGGGCGCCTGTCGACACCAAGGTTCCAGTAGGAACATCAAAGACAGCCGCAGGGCACGCAGTGTGAGGTCATCCAGGCTGCGTTACAACCGTGCACTCACCACCTCAAAACATTCTTTCAAAAAAAAAAGAAAAGAGTTTACCATAAACTTCATTCCCTTCCCCCCGAATACGTTTTATCGAATCTCTGGAGGTACTTCAGATGCATACACGTGTTTGAATGTTGTCTGCATATGACCGATATTAATCTTTACTGTAAAACACAGAACAATTCTGCAAATTGCCCAAAAGCGTAACGCCAGTATTAACTCCACTCAAATGACAGCGTTTACCATTGAGTCACCATTCTTATTTTAACCTTCAAAAGTATTTTTGCACCTTTTATAGAATAAATCATTTTGAGGCGGTTTCTCTGCAGCTGGAGAACTAACGTCTCTTTGAAGTGGCTGCACCTGTTGCACGGCAGTGGAAGAAAGTCCTTTACCAGCACATTGAATCCTGAAGCTTAACAGACGTGTTACAGAAGCCTCACGTCAACTCCATTTCATTTTATTATTGAATATTTAACCCTTGTCCAACCAGTGTCCCACCATGCAAATGCTGAGCTAGACTTGCAGAGCAACAAGGTCTTGTAACACCAGAAGTTAGCACCACCACCACCACCAAGCACATTTCCAATCAGAAAGTCAGATGAATGATAATTATTCCTAGTTGATCATTTTAACAAATAACCGAGAAATCTCCAGATCAATCTGGATTCTTATTTTAGGACCAGCAAGTACTTATTTCAGAACTTCGGAAGACTCATAATTACACATTACACAAAGCCAGAGAATACAATTAGTTCCCTGCTCCTCAGGTGCAAACAATCCATATGTAAAGCATCTTTTCCAATGAAGCACCAGACACGACAAACCAGAAATTCTGGAATGATGGCCGTGCCTCGCTTAATTATTAATAAAATAAACCACACAATCCCAGCAAAGCAACTCAGAAAGGGCACGGAGAGAGGCTGACTCTGGCAGTCATTAATCCTGCTAAAAAATAGATCACTAGAAACCACCCCCCGTTCCCCCTTCCCCCCGTTCCCAGACTCCCACCGCCACCCTCGGCGCTAAGAAAGCAAAATGACTACAATAGTCCCTGGCAAAGCAGTGGATTAGCATGACGTTTGCCTGGACAGGCTACCCTGTTCTCTCGGAACCGGCCCAGGTCGACGAGCCGAGGACAGGTGACGAGAGGCCCAACAGCGAAACCTATACACCATTTCCGTTCAGAGCAGTCGGTGTATAAAGGCGCTTTAGCTACACACTCCACAGGGCCTCGCGCAACCAACAACCCCACACCCAAGGAGCTTTCAACTTGCTGTGAACAAAAGCATAAGGCCGTTAAACGATGCGCCAAGCAGACCATTCCAAGGAGGGGTGAGTAGCGGCGATTATTTTGGCAATGCTTGCCTTTCTACTGCCCCCCCCCCACCCCCGCTCATGAATCAGCTGGTCTGCCAACGTCTTTTCCTCAGTCTCCAAGAGCAAAAAGGCTCTCAGCTCACCGCTGAAAAACAAAGACGGGCGACAGAGGCTGTGACAGTCCCCCTTGTCTGAGCTTTTGTGTGAGGGTGAGACACCTCACAGGAGACTGCCAGGCACCCCCCCCCCCCCACTGCCCAGCGAGGAGCACAAGGGGACGCTTGTGCAGGACAGCCCATTTTCTCACCCCCTCTCTACCCCGTGTCAGAGATTTAACCCGACATTGAACTTGTTTGTTCAGTGAAAAAAAAAAATCCTCCAAAGACAGTTTGGGGAAAGCAGCGAGGGAGGTATTTGCCATGTCTGGCGTTGCAGAGGCTTGGTTCAGGCAGACACTTTAAAACCATACAGCTGGTTTTTATTATGGCCAGGCTAAAGTTATCCAGGACTGGGCTATCTCAGCCTTCTCTTCACCCAAGATGGTTTGGGTATACATTTCCCCCCTTACACAAATCAACAAAACAAACCCACACTGAGCTGACAACATAAGAGAAGACCGTTGTCGGTGGTGGCAAAACACAGTCCAAAATAATAACTGAAATTTTTTCTAATGATCCCGTTACCGTGTCAATCAACCCATTTTCCAACAAAAACATCTCCTTTCACTGCTGAAGTCTGGTAATGGAGAAGAGCACTTAAACCCAGCCTTTAGAAAATTCTGTTGGGAAATCTGCGTTATTTACAGCATGACCAATCACAAGTACCGCCTAAAAGAATCAATTGCGTTCATGTGCTGGATCTATTACATTTCAAAGCAGAACTTAATTCAGCTTAATGTGGAACTTCAGGTCAACCGTTTTAGAAAAACGAACCTTTTAATAAGGCCCGAGCTATCCACAGGTAGTTATAAAATGAATGACACGCAACCGGAATGTTCGTGGTCCATTATGAATATTTCTGTACTTCAGGGGAATGTTTCGTCTGATTCGTTTAGAATTTTATTTTTGGGAGGAAGTCGGCAGTGACTTCAACAGAATCTATTAACGAAGCACACGTCTGAACTTTCGAGATCCGACCCCGACAAAAATAAGACCAGGCACACAAAGCAACCGTCTCCATAACCGTCAACATATAGTGTCTGTGCTCGAATCGTACCTATGATTCAGTCCTGAAAATGTCAGAATGGTGGAGAAGGACGTTACAGCCTATGCCAATAGCATGAGCAATCATGATAATGCAGGTATCCAGAGGGCGAGGGAGTATCTTGAAATACCAGTCATTGAAACGTATCTAGACATAGGCTAAACGATTCGTTACTGATCGTTTCATTAGGAGAACCCGACAGATTCGATTAATTCGTGAATTTTAAATCTCAAACTCAAAATCGATCGTGCTGGATAACTCTTTAAAGTGGCGACTATCAAGAACGCAGGTTAACGAGGTAATCTTTAAGGTTAATATGTTAGTAGGCCAAGTACATGGGAACATAAACCGTAGCGTGAAGATTAGCAGCTATAATAATCACTAGCAAACCAATTAGCTACTGACTGTTACACTCAACTGCACAGATACATGCTTTTGGTTACTAGACATTTTTCAAACCGCGACGTATAGTTATCCATTCAAAAGGGGACTTGACAGTGTGTCGATGTAAAAAGAATCACCCGTCGAGCCGCACTGCTTGCATTAGCACACATCTTGCTGAATGGAAGAACGCTACACTGAAAGATTTCGAATGCCCTGGTTTTGCAAAAAAAAGCATCTAAAATTACATTTCGGCGTTTGGAAACAGACTATGGTTAGCGGTCGACCAACGCTATAACGCGCCCCCCTGTTCCTCCGAAGGCTACAATTTCTTCCTTCATAAATAAGATCTGACCGGTACCGATCTATAATGCATACTCTTATTTTCGTTCGCTTTAGTTATTCGACCTTTTCACGAGAAGTGACAACACGCGAAGAAGACTATCCCTTAATTTTTTTCCCTTTGTCGTTTTAACTATATTCTCCAAGTGTACGTGTAGGGCTAGAAAAAATTCGATTGAAACAAAACATGTTTTCACAATTATGGTAATGGAATGCATAAAGTTGAGAAACTGTTGTCATACAACGGCAATTATAACGACTAGCAAGGTCACAACACAGAACAAATCCCAGGTAGCTTGTTAGAGATCAAAGACTTAACACTAATCTCCCCCATAAAACAGGTTAGCTTGCAATACAAGGGTATACTTGAAACCAGCCCATTCACCGCAGGATTTACCTTACCCGTTCTCCTTCACCTTCCACGTGTAAAAATGTCCCAGGGGTTATCGAATGAGATTGTAGGTACAGTCGCAACGACTAAGGGAATATAAAAGGTGCCCGATGCCGTTTTCCCCTTAACGAAGGTTCTCCACGGTCGCCATGTCGGACCGACTGCTCCAGAATACTAGATTACATTAAAACTAGCGGCAGATTCACAGTTGGTGACTCGGACAACAAAGGAAGACACAGTGCCTCCAGCAATAGTAATTGGCACTGCACCCACTCGAAGCAGATTTCCCAATTTATTAGTCCTATAGCACCACCTAGCGTAATATTCCCGGAGATGTAGAACCTGGAACGGGAAAATTAGGAACGTTCGACTCCCAGATAGGGAATAGGCGAAGTATCGCATGGCCATTCCTCCGATTTAATTAAAAAATCATTTGACAATACGGGAATTTTGTCTATTTTTCATTACAGAAAAATTCACTTGGAGACGTTTCCTTGTGGCTCGTTTATTGAAATAATTTTGATGGTTGGAATAAACTGAGGAAATTGTGACTGCTGGGGAAAAAAAAACCCCGAAATTAATTCCTGCAAAATTCCACCCAGACAGAGCATTCAATGTAACCCGATAGTGAGTCACCGCGCAGTAATGCACTAAGATATTACTTGCCCCGAGCGTTCCCTTGTCGGCTTATTTAGCGTAGCCGGTCGGACGACCTCGTTAAATACGTGTATGGAAACGGCGAACAAAACACACACAAAAGAACCGATCTACAGTCGGAAAAAGAGAGCTATTGAAAGCCACCTTCTTTCCATCATGCATGCAGTCATTTACACTTAAAACATGTCAGGGTGGACAGGGTTGGAATCCAGGATCAACTGGGTGCCACTTTGTTGAAATGTTTATTAGAGTAAATTGAAAGCCGTCGGCACCGTCTCCTTAACCTGAGAAATCACAATCCAAAACGAATCCAGCTAGCTGCAGAAATACATTAAGCATCCCCCCCAGTAGAGCAGCTTAGTAACATTGGGATACCCCCTCAGAGGGACTGGCCCTGAGACTATGATGTATTCATGACATATTAGGATTGAAGACTAAATTAAAAATGACTGCATAATCCACATTGACAGCACGTGCTGTTAAGCGTTTAAGGTTTCTCCAAATATAGGTCTACTCGTAGCAAAATGGGGAAATAAACGCTGCGATTAAGTAAATGTTCTTTTAAACCCCGCCAAAGAAAGAAATACCCAAAAACTAGCATTTAACATTAAGAGTTTTTTTTTTTTTTTAAGTTGCACCCGATCAGTAAGGAAATAAATCAGACCGTTTCTTTTCCCCATCACTTTATTTCATGGAGGAGTGAATGCGCTTTCGCCGCCACACGTGCCGTTAGTATTCACAAAGCTTTATCGGAAGGTCGGCCACGGAAATCCTTTTAAACGTGGCCACCTTTTCACCAGCAATTCTAAAACGAAACAAGACAACAGTGACATCACAGCAGAAGGCGGTCACCCTTATTCCCACACCTCTCGGGTCTTCACCCCTCCGGTCAGCTCTTAACACCGAGGGAAGAAAATAAAAAATAAAAAGACTCTCGGCTCTACCGTAACTCGCCCTCTTTAGTACAGTTTACGCTAGGTGGATAGAAATGCTCATTAGATTACATAGCACACCTAAATGAGTAACTGAGCTGGAAAGGGGAAAAGGAGGTGACATTTCTAACACCAGAAGTTCAATGTGGTTTACTGTAAAATGGATGACCAATTCCTTTTCTTTCCCCCCTCACCAAGATAAGGGTGACTCTCCAATACAAAAATACTCTAAAGTGACTGTACTGTCAGGTGGGCGGAGCCTTGGGGTCCCTGGGGGAGGGACTATCACACAAGGGCCTGGACTCCACAGCCGGGGTGGGGGGGGGGGGGGTAAGGGAGCAGGCTTAACAAGAGTTCCAAACATGCTACAGTTTGTTGCTGAAATAAGGGTTGAGGGGGGTGTGGTATGTGGGTAGAGAATAAATCAGACAGGACTTTTTTTACAGGATAGATGGTTAAGGCTTCAAGCAGTGTTGAGCAGGTCCTGGACGGCCTTCTGCTGAGTCTCATTCAGCGCCGATACACATTCGGTCCACAGTCCGCCAGAGACCTGGTAAAACGGAGAGTACGTTTACAATATTGAAAAGCCCAATGTCATCCATTGACAAATTGACATAAGGTGAATTTAACACTATAAAAAGGAGTTTGCTCTAAAGAAATTGGCGTGCAACAGACCTGTACTTGGCGAATGACGTTGGCCAACCGTTTGCTACATTCATCTTCTCGCTTCACCGACTCATTGACGACACCATCCGCGATGATCAAGAATATCTTGGGAAGATTTGTGTTGTCTGGTCCGAGGACAATAGGATTGTTGCTGTTGGGGAAAATGAATTTAGAACACAAGGCCAGCAATGAGTCTGCCCAACATCTGCAGCACTTCCATCGTTGACTGGGATCTGACCTCTCGATGAGGTCACACAGGAAGTTGAAGGTGTGCACAGCCTCCTCCTTGTCCTCGTTGAGTGGCAGCCAGGACAGCCAATGAGGCAGAACCTCAGTGACGTTGACGCACTCTGGCCGGTACTTCATCACCTTGCCGACTGCAGAGATGCAATTTTCCGTGGCGTTGACATTCTCCTTGACTTTTGAGTCAGCTGCCTGAATCACACCCACCAGTAGGGGGATGGCCTCTGGCAGAGAAAAGCCACACATTAAGGCAAGGTATTACAAATTAGGTTCATAACGGCTACATGCTTTAAATACTGTTACATTAACTTCCATATGAAATCTTATAGTCATAGAAATAACTGCTTGATCTTTATTCCTGACCAAATTTTTCTGAAATGCAACCGTCTTAATACCCAATACGATATTTATTTTAGACAGAGCGCCAAGATGCTGTACCTGTGCAGAAGGGCCTGTAGTTCTCTCCACCGAACTGTGCCATCACACCCACCCCATATGCAGCTGCCTGCCGCACCTCTGGGCTGGGGTCGCACAGGTACTGCAGCATGGGCCGCAGGAAGTACTCCGCGTATTTAAAGGAAGAGGGGCTGCAGTGCTCCACCACGTCGTCGAATATGCAGAGTCCCCACTGCCTGTCTGCCCAGGGTCTGTGTGGACACTGGTTTGGGGTGGGGGAGGGTTAAGGGATGCAACTGGTGCAGGTACACAGCTCCACTACTGTAATAATATTTAGACCAATGGCAAGAAAGGACAGCTGACAAATCCAAGGCTGGTCTCAGTTTTATCTCCTCCCCCCCTTCAAAGTTGTTGGTTTTGACTGTTGCGACAATCCTTGGTCTTATGCAGACAGAACGGACCAAAAAGCCCACATTTCTCATGGCACTGAGGAGCGTTGTTGGTACTCACAATGAGGTTGACTATGAGCTGGAGGAGGGGTTCAAACCAGGGCAGCACTTTCTCCTTGTAACTGCTGAAGACTGCGTGCAGAATGTCTGACACCTTCGTCAATATGTAAACGTCGTTTTCATCCTGAAAATGGGAAACATTGGATAATCTGGTCACACAGACAGAGGATACATGGCCCTTTTGTATACCAAACGCAAGAAATTAGTCATGCAGCTTTGATTCAAGTCTCTAAAAAAAGGTTGTTCCAGCTTCCCAGAAGAGGCTTACCAACGCATTTAGCAAATGTAGTTTGGCCAAACGAGCAACATTCAACACCCTTGAAAATTCAGGATTTTCGAGCGTTACCTCATCCTGCAGCGTTTCCTCCACCTGCTCGTCGTAATCTTCATCCTGTCGCTTGGCTAAAAGGCAACAAAAAAACACACTTAATGACGGAGCACAGACCAAACAGCCCCCCACATACAGAGACAATGCTGGCGGCTGACCTTGTCGGAGCTCCTGGTTTTTAAAATGGTCCTCCAGCTTTGCCTTCAGGATCCCTCCCAGCTCCTCAAAGTGCTCGTTGTTCAAGCAGCCGTCTCCCATCAGCTCAATGCACTACGAGACAGGAAGGACCCGGTCAACGCCAGACGCTCCATCACAAGTTAAAGCCAGCGTTGCAGGAAAAACGGGAGGGTCACCTTGGCGAAGGAGTGCATGATCTCAGACAGGACGTCCGAGTCAGGCTCGGTGCCAATTGCCTTGATGAGAGCGTCGCACATGAAGTGCCACATCTGGGTCAGGTACTCAGGCCCTCGAACCCTTGCACACTCCAGCAGCAGGGGCATGGACTCTGTCGCAGCCACACGCACACGTGCAAACCAGTCAAGGACCCAACTGTGTCAAAGACGTCAGAGGGCTCCCAAGAGCAACCCGAGCCCTCGCTGACACTCGGGAGATAAGCCAACGCAGCTTCACACGGCTGACACTGGCGATCGCTGGGACGAGGCCCGTCACAAAAAGGATATCATCGTGAAAATAGAACTTCAGCAGCGGGACCATCAGCTTCACTACTTGCTCAGTGTATTCGACAAATCCTTCTTTTAGCTCTTTAGCGTAGCAAACCTGTGAGGGTTTTAAAAACGGGCACAAATTAAACGCTATGAAGCAGGCACTAAGTCTCCCCACCCCATGTGAATTTGCTTCCATGGCACACATTTCCCCATCTACATAAAACAATGGAATCTGCTCCTCCAAAAGGAAGTGCAGTGACGCATCCCTCCACCAGGGACATACCAGCATCTGGCAGGCTGTGGCCTTCTCCTCCAGACCTGCAGTCTTGATGCCAAAGCTCTGCTGGTCGCCCAGGTTGACAAACTCCCAGCTGTCGTCCTCACACATGTTCTCCATGTCCTGGGCTGGGGGAGAAAATGAAGACAAGGGTTTTACGACTAAACCAATTTAAAGAAACGGTTAAAGTCCAATTCACACATAGCAACGCCTTATTGTCATCGCCTAGTATCGACAAGCTAGAGTGTTCTTAGGTGTGACCAACTTTGCATTTGCCATGAGAGGGGTCAAACAAGGACTAATGAGCTCAACTTATTTGCAAAAAGGGCTTGTGCCTATTTACTGGCTTCTGTGGGTAAAGAGACTCACTGTCCAAGAGGGCCACCTCAGGCTTGATGGAGGCAGTCTTCATGAGGGGCCCCATAACCACCGGGAGGTACTGCTGGAACTCCTTCCCCAGGATCTTGCACATTCTGGCCCATGCTGAGATCATGTACGAAATCTGAACAAAGTTCCACCAGATTAGCATCTACAAAAAAAAAAAACGCTGCGACAGATTGCCCCTACCCAACCTCTGGCCCTCCCCACACCTGTGGGTCATCGTCCTCCAGGTCATTGAAGTCTGTCTGGGTCTTCAGGAGCAGCTGCATGACAGCAGCCGCGTCAGGCATGAACTGGACCAGGAAGAGTAACAGAACAAGGGAGTCGGTAACCGAGTGAGTCCACAGCAACTCTAAGGATCTAAAGTAGGTGCACAACCAGAGCAAGCGTAGTGTAACTGCATTAGCCATGGTGCCCAACCCCACAGCCCTTTAACTTATACAGCCACCTTTCAGTTTGCAGGTGACCATCACAAGGAGCATAGAGACCAGGGACCTTATGAAAATGGCTACTTGAAAGTAGCAGACCCCGTTTGAGAACCAGGAAATGGACACCCCTGCATTAAATGCACACTAAACGATGCAAGGCCAAAGAAGCCATAATGAGGGCGGTGTCTGAGCATGCACCTTCTCCTTGCCCACAGCCAGGCCAATGAGGCTGATGCACTCGATCGTCTTCCCCCGCAGCAGTCGAAGTTCCTTCTGCACGGCGTTCTCCACAATGTGCCGGAGTGAGGGCATGAATAGGTCATAGTAGGGCACAAACTTCTCCTCTGCCGTGTCTGCCACTGAGGCGATGGAGGTCACCACCTGCTCCAGCACCAGTTTGGTGCCCTTCTGAATCAGCTAGAAGTTGGCACAGGGGAGATCCAGACATGAGCAAAACCTTTACCACAACACATTTTACAGACTACTGCGAGTAAACAGATTCTACATATAGAAACCACTACTTAAGTAAAAGGGACACCATATTACCATTAAACAAAACGTCCATAATGCAGGAAGGATAGAAGGGATCAATGAGAAAGCCACCCGGGGGTATAGCGTTATGTAAGCAGTGAGCTACCTCTTGCAACTTGGCCACCATGATGACATGCAGGTGCTGGACCAGGTTGTCCAGGTAAGGGATAAGCAGGGTCTTGGGGCAGTCCTCAGTGAAGTTTATGAGAGCGGCAGCTGCATGGGCCTGGACACGTGGATTGGACTGGTCCTCCATGGTCTGGAGCAGGGCGGAGATGACCTGTGGACAGACGTGCAGTCAGTCGTCGTCGTTCCACGCTACGCGACAGGACCCCCTGATGGCCAACCATCGCCTTACCTTGTCGTGGAATTTCTTCTGGAAGGTGGGGGCGAAGTCTGTGGCCATCTGGCCAATGGTGTTACACGCAGCATATCGGACTCGGGGGTGCTGACAGGGAGACGGTCACACGTATAAGCCCATGACGGGCAGACCAGCACTGAACGTTCACAGCACCGACTTTCATAAACGAGACTTACAGGGTCTTGACAGAAGAGCAGCACAAAACTGACGATCTCATTTAGGATGGCCTCCATCTGCTGGTGGCAGCCCTCTCCAATGGCTGAGAGGGCCATCAGCCCCGCATGCCGGTACTTCCAGTCAGCTTGAGGACGGCAGAAATTAAACGTCAAACACACTCACGGCAAACGGCGACGGTGCCCGGCAGACCAGGCCGCCGCTAGGTTTGTGCGCCATGCAGGACGCGACGGACAAGTCCACTCACGGTTCTGGAGCATCTGCATAATGTTCTGTTTGATCATGGGCAGAACGATCTTTCCTCCCAGGCCACAAGCGATGCGGTCCAAGGCACTCTCACCAGCCACGGCATTACTGCATTCGGGGAGGCGCAACAGAGAACCAAGTTTGACGTGTACGGCTCAAAAGCAGAACAGCCGTTCCATGCCACTGTATGGCCGTTAACTTTTTACCACTGCAGCCTCAACCAACTAGTAAGAATAAAACGAATGACCGTTTCTGGAATTTTGGTGGCGAGGGTTAGCACGTTTCGGTTCACAGGTAGTCGCTATACATGGTCCAACGCCAAGGCAAAAATCACATGACCCATTGCGTTTTACTTTTCAGGACACCGACACAAAGCCGCACCAAACCGTTGCCAATAGGCTTGGAGAAAAGCGCGACTTGTACCTGTCGAAGTCATCGTCCTCTAGCTCTTCTGACATGGCCCATTCCTCGTCCTCCTCCAGATCCACCATCATGGCCAGCATCTGGGGGACTGGGCAGGCACAACCAGGAGTTTAAGCAGCAATTGGGGCTCACCAAGGCCACAGCGGACGGTTCTCGGGAAGGGTAAAGACGGAGACGCACCACTCTGTGAAACGATGGCGGTATGCTTCCTCAGCATGGCGGCGGCAGTCTCCGACAGCGTGACGATCACCTCCAGGGCCAGCTGCCGCTGCATGTTGGTCAGGCTGGTGTCGGCACACAGCTGCCCAATCAAAGCACACTCACTTAAGGGATCTCACCAGGAGCCACCGACACTTCAGAGAATCTCAGTTAAGGACCAAAGACTGCCGCCTATCAAAAAGCTATAAAAACTGTCAGCGCCACCATTTCATCTGAGACACGAGAACCAATTTGACTTGACACCAAGTGGTGCCACATGGAACCAGCACCATACAGACACACTATTGTCTGCCAGCCTTTAAAAGGACAAACTCAGATGCCTGGAGGAGCCCCTCAGCCCTGGTTCAGAGTCCACCCCACACCGGCTTACCTTCAGGCTCAGCTGCAGTGTGGCCTCCAGGCTGGGTCGCAGGTACTTGGGAGCGGTGTCCGCAATCTCCACCAGAGACTTTAACACAGAGTCATCGCCCTGGTAACACGACTCATTCACCGCCTTCATGGACCAAAACAAACCACAATTCAATCAGCTGCTGAGCATATACACAGTCACGATCAAAATGGGCAGGGACTGTTGATCAGTGTGCGATTAAACGCAAACTAAAGAAAGCTCAAGGCATAACGCGCACCAAGAAAAACAAGTAAAGGCACTGCCCAGCCCACAACATTCACCACAGCTCCAGAGAAGCTACAGGAACATTTAAGCAGTGCCATGAAGTCATTTATAAAGCCAGTTCACAAAGCCCTCACCTGGAGGATGCCAGGTAGCAGGTCGGAGAAGTGCTTGAGCAGGGCTGTGTTGTTCTCATTGGCCAACACGAAGGAGGCGGCGGCTCGGGCTGCCAATGTGCGGATCTGGGAGGGGGGGGGGACATGGGATTAGCGAGGAACCATACGACAAGGGGTTCACTAATGGTGCCTAGAATTAAGACTTCGAATAGGAACCTTTTGCAAGCAAGACGGCCACAAAATCCCCTTGAGGATGTCTACATTTGAGGATTTTGTCCACCCAGTGAAGGACAAAGCTACACAAACAGTAATCCCATCAACTAATTTTTAAAACGAGTCAATACCCACATCAGCATACGCCCATATTCCAAACCTTAACAGCAGCAGGGTCATGGGAGAAAAGACGAGGCTCACTGACTACATTCCACCATGGCCAAAATTTACATTGATTTACAAAGGCCTATACTTATTCCTGCTAGAAATAGCCTCAGTCACCAAGCTTAACCACACATAGTGCAACCGACTCAGAGGGCATAGCTCCTTTCTTACCCTCGGACCAATACAACCCCTTGTGTATGCTACAACGCGGGGCTCCTTCACCGACAAAAACCAAACAGCCAGAGAGACAAAAACGGGCCTAGTACTGGGTGTACACAGCTGCCAAATGGCAACAGCACTGCCCGAAACATGCTGTGCCACTCAGCAGTTCCCAAACACCAGTCACATGTGGGCTACCGGTATCCAGGTGTCCATTTGCACACCCCGTTTAGTGATCCTCACCGGGGGGTTATCCTGATCCTGCAGGCATTGCACCAGCATACGCTTGATCACCTCCAGGTAGTGCTGTTGCTGATTGCCGAAAATCCCAGGGAAGTTCCTACATGGGAGGGGCATGTAAAGGGCAGTGAGCAAGTCTCTGGGCAGGTCAACTCAAATAACCAAACTCCAACTTAGCCATTGCTTCACAGGCAAAATAAACTTAATGGGGACACAAGAGGAGAAGGCCAAACGGCTACAACGCCAGCCAGAACTTAACCACCCCCCCAAATTCAAGTGGAGTCTGAAAGATCCATGGATCTTAGTTTCCTGGCACAAACCCATGATGACAATTATCAAACCAACCACAAGTGGACTCACCAGAAAATGTGCAGAGCCGATTCTCGCAGGCCAATATCCGCAGAGTTGACAGAGTCGAACAGGAACTTCAGGACCTCAGGCCACTGATTGTTGCCATCGTCATCTGAAAAGACAATTTGCAAAATTAAGTAAAGCACAGACAACCTTTAAGCACCCAAGGCAAACGGACCCTCCTACCTCCATAAATGTGCCTAAGAAAAATGCATAATTAGGGTTTCAAAACATTAAAAGGCCAACTCGTCTTGCAAACACCAGAAAGACCATTTATAATCAATGGTGCCAATGAAAGCGAGTGAAGCTAAACAAGCTGTGGCCCACAGCGGCTTCTCTTGGATAACCAATGGGGCATGATCCGAGTGACTTTAGCCCAGAAAACGCCCCCACACACACACACACACACACACACACACACACACACTTCAAGGCGAACTGCGGCGTGCCGAACTCTTCATACCGATGAGGTTGCGGGAGAGCTCAGCAGCGATGTCGCAGACCTTCTTGCGGATGTTGGGCGAAGCTTCGGTCTGGATGCCAACCAGCAGCTCGGTCTTGATGGCCGTCTGCATGTCAGCCGACAGGCCGGGGTAGACCTCGTCGAAGGAAGACGACAGGAGCCTTCGGAGCAACACAGCTGCCATCTGCTTCACCTGGGCAGAGAGTGGGGGACACGTTTCCCTGTTAAACCAGGCAATGGCTGCAGTGGGATCAGTGCGTCACTAGCTTCCCAGCGGTAAACAGAAGCCAGAGGAACAACCCAAGGGACAGAAAGATGGCTAAACAGAAGAGATGAATAAGTTGCTGCCAACAGGCAAGAAACGTCAACTTTATGCAAAATGAGGATCAACCCATCTTGCAAAGGAGGCAAACTAATCATCAAAATGCCTAAAATAGTACGACTCATTTCATAGTACCTTTAAATGCTAATATTCAACACCATCTTTGAGAAAGAAAAAAAAAACACACAAATCCAAGACGACAAATTACCGCTGCCAAGTGAAGAGTTCAGTGAACAGATGGATTTAAATGTAATTAGCAATTCAGATTTAAAGACAAAACTATGCATTGCTTCAAGTCACTTAAAAGAATTAGACTTCCCACAACATGCATCATGTACACCAGGGTTCTGCCATTTATTTTTACACCTAGGGCAGGTTTCAAAGTATGACACGAAGTAACAGGCCAGACCACATGATTGTAGCTAAAGCATCTTACAACTAGTCACAAGCACAAGAGCTGCCGTTACTTTTTACTTACAGGGTTGGAGATCACCAATACTCATCTCATGCATATCAGCAGAGGAATTGCTCTTGCCGTGCTGGCTAAGATCAGTAGAGCATTCTACCACTCAGTTTTGAAGTTCGATAGCGCGTGATTTTTAAAACCTTGGTTTCAGTAAGAGACTTCGCAATACGCCATGCAACACGCCAAGGACGAGGCGTACCACTTTTTGAAGCACTGCAAAAATAAAGCCCTTATCTTAGCGTGTGCTAAAACCCCAATATCGTTTCTGACAAGACATGGAACTTCATTAGAAGTGCAAATGGCTAACAAGACAGCCAATTGTTACCCATGAGCATAGTAAAATTTGTCCCATTTGTTTTAATATTTGTTCTTAACTGCTCACTCGTCAATACACAGAACGCCGGAACAAAAACTTCATCAGCTGCAAGAACCCCAGGGACATAGTGTGGTTAAATCTGACAAGACTTCCTTGCTTGCAACAATGTGAAAATATACGTGTGGTATAGCAAGGAAGGGGAAAGGGGCAAATTCCTGACAATATTAATTTTCACAGTTACGTTACCTCCTCGGCGGTTGACGCATCTCGGATAGCCTGGAGCAGGAACGTGATCTTCGTTTGACCAGGGATGCTCTCATACGTCTCCTGCACAAGGGAGGCGCAGATGCGTTAGAATCGTACACGGGAGCCGTAACACCCCTGAAGGCCAGGGAAACGGCGACCATTGGATAAACACCACCCATGGCCCCGGCAAGCTTCTGAAGCCCTTGACCATGGCTCAGACTTCACTGGCAGGATGACAGGAAGAGGTATTCTCTACAAAGTGGAAACAGATGCTGCAAAGATACATTTTAGCCATTTTTCTTATCCAAAAAATTGCAAAAGGCAAAGGGAGCGAGAGAGACCACCACTGAGTAAATGGTCAGATTCCATAGGAGAACAGGATACCAGAAATGGATTTCCCCAAGAAGAGACCTACAACCCAGAATGAGAGATGTTCACGTCTTACAGGGCCTCCCTGTTGGACAGGACATAGTGCCAAAAATGCGAAGCTTTCAGTGGGAAGCGAGGCGCTCTGAATGCTTTAAGGCACGAGTCATACTGAGGAATCATTCTGTCGGGACCGCCAAGAGCCACCAGGCCCAGCCAGAGCCGTTTTCACAAGGCTGCGCTTTACCCACAGCCGGAAGCCACGGCACAGAATGACACGTTCCATCCTGTTCCCCCCCTCCCCCCCGTTTGATTAAGGCCATCCCGTGGATCGCAATTCCCTGTTCCAGGCAAAGGCAACTTGCTTGACAAAAATCACTAGATTACCAGAACAGCCCACTTGCTTTTACACAATCCAAATGTCACGTGGACACATATCAGGTAGCAAGAGGCTGGGGGTAAATTGAATGGTAACCCAAGTGTAACAAACGCGTTTATAAAAAAAAACTAATTGCACCGTCATTAAATGCGATTGGCGACATCCGATTCCATGTCCTCATCGGTATATGAAACAGTGTCACCCTTCAATTAACAAAGCTCTAAAACTAGGAAGAGCAGACATTCTGATTAGACAAAAGGTGCAGGTCAGAGAGGGAAAGTCCCTGACAGCACAGTAACTCATCCCGTGTCTGACTAAAGGATTTCGTCCGGCATTATTAGATCAGACAGTCATTGTCTTAAACGAAGAATGTGCTGACCGCAGAAGGGATACAAGCGATAAGAGTCGCTTCCGTCCAATGACAGCGCCCGCTAAACAAAAGCTACCGAATCTACATTATGGCGAATTCGTCCAATCAGCTTAAGATACCTTACGCTAAAGAAAAACAAAAGAAATGTCATCAGATGTTCGTTAACTTTGAGAAATGGCAACAAACATCTGATGACGAGAGCGTAACTAACGTTAAACGCCTTACACGTAGATTGGCGGGTCCTAAAGTTTACAAAAAAAACAGTATCGAGTCAGGTATAACAAACATTCTCACTATCACCAAATAAAACTGTTGACCACAAACTTTTCGAACTAGAATAAACGACACGGCACTGATGACTTCATGGCTAACGTAAATGACAGAAGCAATGTTTTAGGGAGGAAGTGCCTCAACTAGTTACGCACAACGTCCGTGTCAGATCGCGAATTTGGCCATTAAGAGAACGGTTCGTCTGTTCAGGGTAGGAAGAGCTATAGACCACTCTATTATATGTAGCTCGCTAGCACTGTAGAAATTTGTGTGTGGCGCATACTCGGCTACATAAATTAACATTCAGGAAAAAACATTTGTCGCGGTTACAAATCCGCTGACTTTCCCCGCGCTTAGTTTCGAACCGCTTCATCCACCTCCTCCAGACGAATCACATCTAACCGAGCACCAACTTAACTAGCAGGCCATCTTCCAGTTTTGCGAACTATAAACAACAGTTGAGAGTATTCGCTAGCTGCCACAAGCACTAGCCTAGTGCTACCAGCAGTCAGTAACTTGCATAGTAATGTGCGGCTAGCCTGCTAGCTAGCGTTTCAAGGCGATACACCCGAAGCAAACAGGTCTTGCCAGGTGGCGGCTCTCAGAAGGATTATATATTAAAAGGAATTACATGTCTGACGTTACCCTGTTAATCGAATGCTCAGGCGCCACACGACCCGCCTGACGAAAACATTCGCGTTGTCTCGGTTGTTACTGCTGTAGAGCTACAAGCTGCCGTGTACCCCTGTCTCACACGTGGGCTGGGCCAGTATGTGGTTACCCCGTTAATAACACATCACGTTACACAGCGAACAACGTCGCCTTTACCATTGTACACTTAGTAGACCTAAAACGTTTTTAGAAACAATTCAGTACCTCTGACTGCTTCCTGACGCCGTTGGCAGGGCTCATCAGGTTGCCCAATAAGAGGTAGAACTGCTGTTGCTCCGCCATTGCAACGAGATCCAAAAGAGAGAACAGCGGCCGGAGGATGAGGAAAGTAAGCCGGCGGGTGAACTGACCTCTCACATTAGACAGAAGGGCCTAGCTGCTCTGATTGGAGGGTTTAATACGCCAGCTCAATTTACATTGGGCGGGAAAATGAGACTAAATTCAGCGATTGGTGATCAGCTTGCAGAGGAGCGCAAATCACCCATTGGATAACTAGATCGGGAGTGCACTATTTCTATTGAAAACCGTGAACGCCAAACAGAAATTTCCCAAAACGGCATTGGTGGATTATATGACGCATGCGCATGTAAAACAATGCAGGTGTGGAGAAGGGAAGAAAATAATGACGTCATGTCAAAATATCGCAAGTGAAAGCGCGGGAGATTAACACAAGTGTAGTTCTCATACGTGCTGCTGCCTCTGGTGAACATTACTGTCTGCAGTTTTAGATTTAAACAAAACTAAACATGCTAAAGTAAAATACCTCGTATAGGAGTGCGACATTCGCTCATACTTAGTTCAAATAAACCAGGGAAGACCTACGTTTTTAGTGTACAGCTCGTTAACAAAGCGAGCATTGATTTGAATAAAAAACTAATAATGGGCTTTTAAAAGGGCACAAATAAAATAGGTTTATTAGTGAAACACTGCACACTGCACAATGTTAAATGCTTAAACGTTCGACCAATAGTTCAGGCACATGTGATTGTACGCCTTTGATGAGATACTGTCTTACAACGTAAATGTAAAATTGAAGTCACGTCAGCGCATGCAGATTTTCCACCGCTTCTATACTTTGTCAGTTTTGGAATCCTAACACCTTTTTCCGAGATTGCTTTTGTTTTGTTTTGCACTTTTCCACACAATCATTTAGGCATTAGACTACCATTTAAAACAAAGCTATTCCGTTAATACACAAAATACAGTTCAATGTAGATATTTTAAAATCTTTGTCTGAACGGTCCCCAGTGCTCGAATTCAAAGAGGGTTCGAGCGGATTCACGGTTGCGAGGCGGAGCCCTCCTTAGCCTTATTACGGGAGGGAGGTAGCACCAAAAATACCTTGTGTAGGGTTTGTTCCGTTGAGTATCACTAGTCCTGTCTCTGTCATCTTATCTTTCAGTACTGTCTGATCTTATTCATGACATCTTTTAGTTATACTTGGTTACTGTAGCTGTATTTATTATACATATGTACCCAAATTGATCTCGGCAGACTGTTATTCCATGTGCAAACACTGTTACGCTAGAATGGCCACCTTCATGATAATGTATAATGTAAATTAGTTTATGAGAGGTGTGTGTTCCTCACCGTGACCAGAAATGATCCCCGGACTCCCTGTCCAAAGGCGAAAATTTTACCAATGTCACTTAACGGGTCTGGACCTCTTATTGAGGTCAGTTTCATGCCCATTAATGATAGCCCCACAGTGAATGGGTTCCTCCACGTGCTACTGCCCCTCTTGGCAGAGAAACTAGCCAATAAATCAGCATAGCATCATGAAATGCATTAACCAGTCCTTACCACGTGACTCAAGAGTCAATCACACCTTTCAAACCGGAGTTAAAATCAGCAGGTGGGTGCTTTTGCTAACCACAACAGGACTCGAACCCGGGCTCCTGTGCCAATGGCCAGAGGTTCCGCTATAGGGTCTCGACCTCTTTGGGAGGCCACTACAGTCATGCATTTCCACCAGCGCCCTCGCAACAAACTGCACACATCTCTCCATCCTGGACTTTCAGCCCCTTTCTAGGTTTCAGTCAGCTGCTCCACTTCATATGGGAGTACAGGACTTCTCCGTTTCATTTGATTTTCTTACAAGTGACAATTTCTTGTGCTCCGCCGTGGTTTCCTAAAATAAAGCTGTGATCTGACCTACTTAGTCCGAACAGTCAGTGCTCTGTGCCTGCTGTAATTGAGGCACAGAACAGGTCCTGTTTTAGGTCATAAATTCCGTACAACTATGGCGTGTCAACGCCGTATTCAGCGTGCCCTCAGATTCTACTGTGGATCTTCCACTAGACGAAAGACAGCATTTTAATTATTTATAGAATACAATTGTTGTAAATCAATTTGAGACACTAATTTGGAGATAAGGAGTTTTTTTTTGCCGTTATAAAAATGTATTTTAAATAGTTTTCATATGTCTCCTAATCAAAATGATCTCTTACACTAAATGAAAGATTCATCATCTAAATTCAAATTAATTAAGCATAATTTCACAAGAAAATTAATGAAATTTCGGTCAGAACCATTAATCTCTACGAGCCAGTCCAAAAAAACTAGGTGTATAATCAATTCTTTAAATTTATGATCATAATCATGGTTATCCATGCAAGAGTGGGTCTGGAGGCCACAGAAGCTTCTGTGTGCTGTATATTACATATGACATAATAATAATAGGATAAATTAAAGTAAAAATGTTTAAAGAGGGGGAAAAGGAAGATGAAAAATGAAAGAAATAGGCATTTCTTTTTTCTGTTTAGTTTTGGCACCTTTGGCCCTCCGTACTCACTTAACAACCGTAGAATTAGAGAATTAAATGAGAAATCAGGAATGAGAAAGAAGGAGTTTTCTAGATGATGACGATCTCAGGGGGCGAATGTTGAGGGGGGGAAAAACAAAGAACGGGGACAATGGGGATCGTAAGGTTTCATTCAGCTGTGAGCCACAATAAGGGTTCTGAAGCCAGTGAAAGGAACAAAAGCCTAAACAAAGGTAAGTATAGTCATTGGAATGGAGGCCAGAGAATTCCCTTGACCCGTATAAAAAGAAGTGCAAAGCTTGAACGAGAAGGTGACTGGAATACACTGCATTATTTTTACAGACATCATGAGATACGCTGTGAGGAGGAAATGCACTGTTCCAGAATGTCTAACGTGTTTTTCTACAAGAGGAGGGCGAGAGAGTAATATATTCACAGGGATCCAGGCTGACGGATGGGAATTAAAGAACCTAAGTGTGAGAGAGGAAGATGGGCAAAGAGAGCGGTAGATTAGATAAGAGGGGGGTAGACATAGGTTAAGTTTTGACTCGAGGAGAGGCACTGCTCTCACTGACAGCACTCAGCACTGGAGCTGAGAACTACCCGAGCCCACATTGACTCACCAGATAATACAAAATGTTGCAGCATCTCATGGAGTCCAACTATATTAGCCTGTTGCACCTGAGAAAGACCTGCTGTTCCCTTGGTGCACCTCAGAAAGACCTGCTGTTCCCTTGGTGCACCTCAGAAAGACCTGCTGGAGAGACGGTGGTTAGTGATGAGCCGAGGAAATCCTTCTCGAACCTGCTTTGAACCAAACTGCCACATGATGTCACCCACACCTAAGAGTAGTTTCTTAACAACGAAGAGTAACCTCACCAGAGTACCACAAATCCAGTATATATCTATAAGCTTGTCATATGCAGTTTGTTATTAATGCATGAGCTCGGAAAACACAATTTCTGCCAGTAATGTACATAAGGTGCTCACCAGGGTTTGAACAAACCAGACTTTTCGGCCATGATAGTTCTGTCAGTTGGGGACAGTTGCTCAGTGGTGGGTCTTTGTGGAGGATATGTGGAGGGTTATTTAGTACCATACAATGAAGGAAATGTGCGACATGTTAAGGTAAAACAACATGGTTTTTTATATGTTTTTATATGTTTTTAACTGTTATGGCTATGATAGTCTACATTGATTGCAGCCTGTTCAGTGGGTTTGCCTAGGAACAAAGTGGAGGGCTAGATTAAAAAAATCTTTACCAGAATTCAGCCCCGACTGAATTTAAGCCCTGGTGTTAATCAATGTAATGCCCGGTAAATATTTTTTTATTTAACAAATGCTTCAGAAAAATGTTGCTTGAGAATTGTTAGTGCGGACAAGGATGAAACCCACTGGGGACAACAGGTTCTGTGGTGGAGAAAGGGCCTCAACCCTGAATCCAGCCTCTTTCCCACAACACTGATAAACACAGATAATCTGCCACCTCTCACAGCTCAGAGCCAATCAGCTGGGCGGAATCCAACTGAAGCCCACAGTTGATTTATCAATTAGTTGATATTATCTACAGTAATATGGTAGATGGTGAAACTTATTGTGCTGAATCTCGCCTCCTCTTTTTTTGACTATAAAAAACACTGCTTTTTTTGCCAACACTATAGATCTTTTGCAGTCTGCTAAGAGCAGTCCAAGAAATATGCAAGGGTTCCTTATATATGCTAGAGAATTGCTCTGGTTGTGGCTCTCTCCTGAAATATTGGCCCATGAGTAATATTTGCCCGTCGTTCTCAGGTGAATTCCTGAGGGGTTGAGACGTTGCCAAATTAAAGGAGTTTACTTGGTTAACAATACAGTGATTGATACAAGGCTTATAGGCGGAAGACCTCAGCCTTTCTAAGTACGTTGGGTACCTGTCTGGGTAGGCTCGCTCACTATCGCTGCTTGAGTCATCAAGTTGATCACAGTGCCTGCGCTACTGAGAGCAGCCACTAGAGGTCAACATAGCACGAGCAGCCAAGTACTGGCTAAAACTCCTACAAAGGAACTCTTAACAGGGGAAAGATTCTCATGCACACAAAAAGTAGTCGCTAATTTTACAGCAGCGGCATTTAGTAGAAGGTTTCTCACAGAGGACCT
Source organism: Hiodon tergisus (assembly GCA_025775045.1). Classification (NCBI taxonomy): domain Eukaryota; kingdom Metazoa; phylum Chordata; class Actinopteri; order Hiodontiformes; family Hiodontidae; genus Hiodon; species Hiodon tergisus. Next base: position 4,921,311 of record JAOVYW010000031.1, read on the forward strand.
GACCTGAAAGAACAGGGCAGTCCTCCTTTCAGAAAACACCGGCAGTTATTAATAGCCACTGCTCCTATTCTGCTGGCTTGAACGTTTCCAGGAAGCTGCCTTTTAAATGTTCAGTAAGAGGGAGAGGTGATAGCCATTAACGCTGTGGAATCAGGATCGAGAGGAATCCCGGGAGCCGCCAGGGGGAATAGGCAGCTCGTGTTCCGTTAGGTAGTCCAGCTGCTGCTATCGCGGGCACTCAGTGTCCCTGAGCCCTGCTGGGGCAATGAACATTAAACAATAAATAAATAAAAATAAAAAACCCAACAAAACTTAAATACCAGTCTGCCTTCCGGAGAACGGTGTATTTATTCATCCAATAATCACACTGTGATTTCCATTTCTATCTGCGTTTCAATGTTCCACGGCAACATACAATTAGTGCAATTTTTGGTTCACAAAACGGGCAGTTGTTGATCCGAGGAGACAATGTGTGCTGAAACCTGCAGAATATCCGGTTTACTTGCATTGTTCAAATACACAAACAAGCTCTGGGAGTACAGGGGGGAGGCAAGACCCACACAGAGCACCGGTTCGTTAACAGCTGTGTTTGCGACGTGCAGTCGAAGGTAATTCCGTTGACAGACATTGGGGAGAGTTTAATAGTGTCTAAGATAAATATTTCCAGGGTGGGGCTGGCTGAGTGGGGGTTCCCCTTTAAGAACAATGCAACGTGTCCTCTCATCAAGAACATAAGCTTCCAAGATGTGTCAAAGGGGAGAGTAATGTTTGGGCTTTTTACCAGCTGGGCGTTCGGAATCGCTCATCCAGCCATTCCAGAGAACAAAATGCACACGCTAGCATTCTTCGGCAGTGTGATCAGGCCAGCGAATTAGTTGAGTCTGCCAAAAGCAGTTTTTACGGCTCCTCCGTGACACCCCTCACCACGACCCTACTGACCGTGGGTCAGTTCTGGCCGCCTGGTGAGCTGTCGTTTGCACAGTGCAGCAGTATTAATAACTTTGAAAACCCAAAAGTAATTGCTTTTTTTGTGATATTTAAAATCGTACTAATGTGAATCTCACTAATCATTTGGTAATCTTTAGTATGTGGTAACCGAGTGCACTTCCAAGGGTTTTTGGAATGTGACATCACAGAGAGGAAATAATTATGATAAAATAAAATAACCAACTTAAAGAATGTCATTCTAATGTCATTCTAAAAACGTTCATACGGAAGGTAACAACACATGCTATGGGGTGCAATTTACATTTTAACATTGCTTGCCAGAAAACACGCATGACAAAAATACATCATTTTCAATGCATCCAAAGCATTTCCACACATCACGGTGGGATATTTTTTCTCTCTTATAAAGTGGCAGTGAAATCTCATCAAACCAACAGCACTGAGCGTGTAGCTACAGTGATACTAAACCAGTGGTAATGAGCTACAGTGATACTAAACCAGTGGTAATGAGCTACAGTGATACTAAACCAGTGTTAATGAGCTACAGTGAT
>JAOVYW010000031.1:5000922-5014656 GCA_025775045.1 Hiodon tergisus
CCCCCCCCCCACTACACTGAGGGCACGAGGAAGAAGACAACACAGTCTACCCCGGGGAGAATTTAGGATTGCACAATTAGAATGATTAAAACATATAAAAAAATTAATTTGCCACTTACTGAATGTGTCAACCACACTTTTTTGTATAAAACAGGTCATTTTATGTTTAGAGAATTCACAACCTACCATAACATACCATACCATACCATGCCTTTTTATGAACAGATGCATTTCTTTCATATGAATTTTGTGTGGTCTTTGCTAATATTTATATACATTTACAGCGCTTTGCATCAACATATTGGCTGTTTGACACATGTAATCAGATTCCTTTTTATCTGAAGCAACTTGGTATGGTATTGATTTGTATTTGCATAACAGGCATAGACTGTTCCTAAGCAGAGTGTTGTACGATAAGTACGCATTTAAGTGGATTTAGATAAAATACTGCGCAAAATATATTCTGTTCCCTCTTTAGTCTCTCTAATTGACTTTCAATACTGTGCTTGATTCAATCTATACACAACACGGTTGGTCAATAACCTGAAATAACACAAGGCTCTCTTATTTATATTGCTTGCATGGCAAGCATGGATTTGACAGTAGTTAAAATTTCCCTAAAAAACAACTCTTAAGTTAAGGACAGTAAATGTATCGGTCACGGTTAAGGTCAAGCTGCCTGACACAGTTCCGTAGCATTTGTGCTGCGTTCTGAAAGGCGGGATAAGGCGCGTGTTAACCTTTATTGTCCTCGGACATAGCGAGTTCAGAGCTGACTGTGAGGCTTGTTTTGTCGGGCCACCTTTCACAGATGCTACAGCTGTTGGCCGCGGACTGGTTGGGAAGAGGTGATGAAAATGCATTTGCTTTGATTGAATTGCTCCCCTTGAATGATCTGTTTGTGCCTTTCTTTTTCATCCTGGGCTCCAATGGCTCCCATTAAGGACTGAGGTGTTCCCCTCTCTGGCCTGCAGATTAAAAGATTGTTCATTGGGATATCTGTTTTTACCCTCTTTGGTTAGTTTCAGATACATTATTACCATCAGCGAACGATTAGCTAGCATGAAATGTGCTTTACTGTTATAAGAAATTAATGTACCAATTGAGTAATTATGAGAAATGTATCAATCCCCTGAATTAGACATATTCTCACAGGTGATGAGATGATGAGACCCGCAGAAGCTTCAGGAATCTCACACAAGAGTAAGAGCTACAAAATGTGTTAAATGCTCATTCACAACATAAGTGTGTTAAATGCACATTCAGAACACACTAGTGTGTTTACCAGACATTCACAACACAACAGTATATTTAATGCACGTTCACAACAAAATAGTGCGTTTAACGCACATTCACAACACAACAGTATTTTGGACTTATTTAGTGCTGAAAGACAACAAAACAAAGAGAGCTGCCTTTCAAATCAGTTTTGCCCATTTGTACAGTCATAAAACAGAAGGTTTGCTAGCTAAGAACATTGGTATGTAGCCTCACTGTAAATTATTTATATAAGGAATGTTGATATTGTGTGTCATACTGGAAAACTGAAATATATGGGTAAATCTTGAGACCGAAAGGAGGGCTTTTAAGTATAAAATGAAAATATAAAAGTCAAGCTGCTGCATTTCTAACATAAAAAAAGATTATTAAAAAAAAAAAAAAAAAAAACTTACATTTTGACTTCAATGTTTAAAATTTCGAGATCTGGCTGGAAAATGGATTTCCTCTCCGAAATATTAAAAGTTATAAGAGCCCTGTTTGTGTGGTGCTCACATTTTCTCGTTGGTAGCCTCAAACGTCTCTCTTTGAGATGTAAACATGGGCATAGTGAACCTCCTTCAGCCGGGCTGCACTCACAGAAAGACTGATCAGGTACCGTACACACACTCACCACCCACCCACACCTCCCCATCTCAAGCCATTCCTAATCATGCCCAACATTTAATCTCTGGGCAAACACACAGCACTCCCTGTCGTGTATTTACGTTTGAAGTGTCCCTTGATAGTGCGCCGTTGTTTACCCTTCTCAGTTCATTGTGCACAAGAAAAGCCAGCGGAGGCCTTGAGATCTGCCGATAAAACGGAGCAGAGCCTTGATAGTTAAACGTCCCTCTGTTCTTGACAAACAATTTCCTGTGCGTGCGTGATTGGATCCTTCCCTCTCTCCCACTGGGGAATACCAGGAAGCAATGTTAGGAAGGGGCGATCATTCTGAAAGCCATCAGTGAAGTAATGAAAAGGGATATATTTTGGTGCACATCTTCTCCATCTCTGTGTACTTCAACTTATCTTGATGGCAACAGTAACATCCTGGGAAGTTATATATATTTGCTTCTTTCCCTCATATGAAGCAATTTATTTTAACAGGAGAATAAGATAGCTGGAGGGGTGGTAATAATTATTTTCTGGACAGAGGTTTCATCAGTTTTTAGTTTTTCCAACTTTAAGCCATACGAAGAGCATATATTCCGGATTTAGACCTACGTTTTCGGCAAAGGGAAAGCCTTGTGAAGTGATGTATTAAAGGAGAGTGCCTTTAACAACTTCTCACTTGGTTCAACTGCTCTTCATTTATGATTCTTATATATTTAAAAATTAAAATATTTAATGGGGAGTACAGCACTCCAGTTGTTCTTAAAAAAAATAGAAAATCTTGTAAATTTGTATTGTATTCATTGTAAATTTTGGTGAAGCTCACCTTTTATCTGTCTGCTAGAGTACGTCACCCATACTGGCGTCTCCATGCTGATCGTATACACAGCCCATAATAAAGAGGCTGCCTGAGCCGTCACAGCTCCATAAACAAGCCAACGTCTCAGGTTTGATCCCACCTTTAACGCAACCTCTGTCATTAAAGGTTGTACACACTTTACCGAATTAATAAAATAGTGTAACCCGTAACTCAAACGTGCAGGTTTTGAATTATTAGCGTGGTGATTAATTAAATACAAGAGTCGTTAACGTAATGAAGCACTAAGTGAATTAAAGGCTTACTCAGCATCCCTTACGTTATCTTAACCGAGTGCTGGGAATTTTTCAGTACACACTGTGTATAAATTGGTCATGGTTCAACAGCGTGCTATAATGAACTGGTCAAGTAATTACGTATAATATAATGTGCTGCCGAGTTCACCTTTAATGTGTATTTAAATGCTTTCCAGCAAACTGTGAAATTTATTTTGTGGAGTACAATGGTAAAGTAGAATAAATCCTCAGCTTCAATAAAAACGGCGTTCAATATGATTAAGGGTAAAAAATTGCCTTTCTCCATTAATGAATACTGACAGTGGCTTTACATATTCTGTTGATATGAAATTCGTATTTTAATATGTTTTCCCCCAGTTTGTGCTTTTTATTGAAAAAAATGTAAACCCTTTTCTTCTTTTAAAAAGGTATTAATCAACAGTGCAATGTCGTTATTTATTAATTCATTTGTTTAACAATTCGGTGCTTTCCAATGATGTGCATACCTTAAATTGTATTGTCCTTCACGTGGAGATCCAGCACCACGAGCGTGCTTCCAATATACAGGAATGCAGCAGAAGTTTCAAGAGCCCATTGATTCGTCTTACCGTACACTTGTCAATCACAAATCGTTCCTTTAACGTAGACCCCCTCTTATTGGCAGGTTTTTCTGCACATTACTCGTTTTAAACAAAGGAACTGCCTGTTAATGTCGATGGTTCCGTTAACACGACACAATGATCCAACACTAATCTATGTCGTTGGTCTTAATTAATTTTGAAAATGTGTATAAGGCAAATAAAGGACGAGAAACCGTTGTGCACAATGAAGCGAAATGTCTCCTTTGTGTTTCGAGTCCTATTTAATTTCTCCAGCGCCATTCAAAGACAACTTTTCTGACACGAATTGTTCTGTTGAATGGGTAATAAATATCCCGTTTCGTCTGTGTCACTCTCCGCATTCCTCCCCTCTGTCGTTGTGTAATTGTTCATTTTTAACATTACAGTTTTAGATGGCGCATCGATAAAAACGTTTGAGGGAGTATTTAACTGAGTTTAAGGCAATACTACGTGTACGTTTAAACAAGCATATAAGCTCTTTCAGGAATAAACAACAGTTATTTATGTTAAAATGTATTTTGTTCATTTGTAACGGTTGTTAATTTCTGGGTTATCATTTATGTAATTTTTATTTAAGTGACTGGGCTAAATGATTTTCTGGTCGCTAGGTTATATGAGAAATCTCTTACAATTTTTTTCTCCTGTAAAGCACGAATAAGGGTCAATAAGAAATCGCGTTTACCAATTATAATTTACGCAACTTCTGCGTTGTCTGTTTAATTTTGCTTTGATAATTCTTATATTTATATTTGAAAAAGTTATTTTATATGTTAAATTATAATGGTTTAAAAATGCTATTTCAGTTGCTCATTTGCAGTTTTTGATCACTTTGATCACACAAATAAATCAAAAGTGGGAAACTCGCCCTCCGCCATCCACCCCAAAAGACTGCACATCTTAAATTTTGGGCAAATGCGTCGCTAAATAGGCCTATCGCAAAAGATCGAAAATTAATAGAAACTATAATAATATACAACCCTTTTTTGCAGTCCAAGCGATTTATGTGGATTGAAAAATTGAGTGTTCATATTGATACAGAAACTGTACTGGATTTCTAAGTATATAACAATACCTTTCGACCGCTGGAGTCGCCTATATTTTATTTGCATTCTAAATATTATGAATAATCACTGGGGGAAGTTGCACGATTTATACTTAAGTTTAGTTACCTAAAATGATATGTAAAACTGGTCGGCGTAATTTCTGTGTGTGTGAAGAGGAATAATAGGGTGAAGAATGTAATTCTACAGTAGCCTAATAATTTGCATATTACTCCACCAGTTAGTGGAATTATATAAACATAACCTACACTTTACCAATTAGTGTATCATTGGAATGGAATGGAATGAGAGCAGGTAATAATAGTTTGTCGATGCTGTTAGAAATTTAACCTAACTTAAAATGAAATACACATCAAAGCAAAGCAATAAAACTGTGATGAAGTGCGACATCATTTTCTAAAAAAATCGGATTGATCTTTATTAAATAAGTCCTTAATAAACCAAAAGACAATTCAACAGAATTCAACAGTCTATTTTCTCATCTCGAAATGCGTTTTTTATTATGTTGTCACGTGAATCTAAAAATCTTAAACGATAGGGAATCGATTCACCCTGTTCCTGGGTGCAAAGTTTCGTTTTAAAACAAAGAGTGCATCTTATTGTCAACAATGTCAACGCTGAATCTCACCGTAAGGTTTTTGGTGGACTGATTTGCCAGTTGTGGTGGGACCATACAATGTAAATGGAATGACACACACACACGCACACACACACGCACACACACACACGCACTCACAAACACATACTGATCTCCACGACCACCGAATTCCACTCACACAAACACACTCTGAATCAGAGGGCGGGTTTTGGCCATGGTCGTAATGAAGTTACAGAGATGTCAGAACTAAGGATTTGGTCGTGGTAGTGTCACGTTAATGCAGCAAAGATGAAAAACGCCAGTTGGATCCCTATTCAAACTTTTAATAGTTTTCTCGCTTTACAGACTTAGTAATCTTCGAGTGATTTCTAATTAAAGCAAACTATCAATTTTGAAACTGAAATGATGTTTCAGTCCCATTTTAAATAATAATAATAATAATAATAGTAATAATTTAGGTGACATACAATGTGTTATAAGCATTGTATATGTGTTACCTCCAATACGCTTTCCAATATAAACGTGAATACTATAGGAAGGCATAGGACCGAATAACACAAGAGGAAGTTTAGCGCGACGTGTGTGGTGTATTCGCCTCTCCCTCCCAGTTCACTCTGAATGAAGATTCAGAGAAAACGCAATATCGTCTCTTCGCTTGAAAGGGAATGCGCATGCTCCGGGGACAATCACGATACCTGCGGTTGAAGTGAGTATTATTTCACGTGGGGCAGCCTTGAGATATCAACCACTTACGTATTTGCTGGATACAAGAGCTGAACGTTTGACAGTCCACCGACGACGGGAGAGTAAAGCAACTTATGAGACACTCGAGTTTTTATACGAACTAGAAACCTTCAGCTTATTTCCTCTTCAGTACTGAAAACCTTCCTCGGATTTCTAGGACGTTTCTTTTGTCTTGAGTTTTTAGAAGTAATTCAAAGTAAAGGAATCCGATGTGCGCGAACGGACTTAAGACCAAGCGGATAAAATAAATATCGCGAGGAAGAACTCAAGTTAAAGTCAGCGAATAAAGCACTTGTGGCTAGGGGCAATAGTGTTATACGTTCTTCTCGTCAAAGAAACCAACCGTATTCCATGTGACAAACCTGGGCACCGGGCATATTTACTGTGCTACTTTTGTCGGACTGAAAGAGAAACCTTATACAGGGAAGTGACAGCATTGTCTGAAGACTTTTTCCTCGACAGGTAAAGTGCCTTGAAACGAACATGTCTAAACCCATGGATCACGTAAAGCGCCCCATGAACGCCTTTATGGTGTGGTCTCGTGCACAGCGTCGGAAAATGGCTCAAGAGAATCCAAAAATGCACAACTCCGAAATCAGCAAAAGACTTGGAGCGGAATGGAAACTTTTAACCGAATCTGAAAAAAGGCCGTTTATTGACGAGGCAAAGCGACTAAGAGCAATGCATATGAAGGAGCACCCTGACTACAAATACAGACCCAGGCGAAAGCCTAAGACTTTAATGAAAAAGGACAAATTTGCCTTTCCAGTGCCTTACAACCTGGGAGATCACGAAGCGCTGAAGGCAAGTGGTTTATCCGGTGGCTCTCTGACTGAGTCATTCATCGGGAATCCAGATAAAGCGGCGGCCGCAGCCGCGGCCGCAGCGGCCAGAGTCTTCTTCAATCCGTCCGTATCTGCGAACCCATATTCCTTTTTTGACATAGGATCCAAGATGACAGACATATCTCCGCCGTCGTTTCCGTACGCCTCGCCACTCGGGTACCCCGGAGGGGCGGCCGCCTTCAATGGAACGGGAGCCGTCGGCGGAACCCACACGCACTCTCATCCCTCTCCGGGCAACCCTGGCTACATGATTCCCTGCAACTGTACTGGTTGGCCCCCGGCGGGTCTTCAGCCACCGCTGGCTTACATTTTGCTACCGGGAATGGGAAAACCGCAGCTGGAGCCGTACCCTGCTTACGCATCTGCGTTATGATACCCTGAACTTGACAGACGCTTGAAAGTGTACAGACTGCACGTGTGGCGGTCTACATGGGATGCATGCTCAAATCTGTACATGTGATAGAACACACACTTAAAAAAAAAAATCACATGTGTTTGTATATAAATTAATGCCTTTATGGAAGGCAGCAATTTTTTTTTATTTAGAAAACTATTTACAACCATCACATGACCAATCCCAGAGGGAACGAACAAAGGATGGGTGTTAATGCGAAGCTGTTCTGTGCATTTATCATATTGATGTTTGGAGCGGAAGCGTTTATGTCCTTATTAATGTGAATACTTATTTCAAAAATATCAACCTGTTGCCAATGCAACTGCCGTTGGCAGGTTGACCTAACGCAATCTCAAGCCGTCGATTGTGCCACGCTATAATTGAGAACATTCAGGCTCAAATGTTTTTTTAATTTTTATGATAATATTAATTATTTTCTTTATGCTGTTGATACAAGTGTTAAAATCGAGACAACTGTTAATCAATAACTGAAACTGATATAACTTACACTGGACTTTGACTGAGAAACGACTCAGCCGGCAGTATCCTTTCCATAGCCTACGGGACGCCTGAGAACGTGTAAATATGTAAAGATAAATGAAGTCGAATGGTTTAGTTGCTACTTCACTAGTGTTCGGGTTATAACCTGAAATCGACTGGGTTGTCTGGCTGGGATTCCGGTGGATATTTTAAGTTTTAAATACTGTTATATAGATGTCTGTAATATTTATTGTTTAGTGGAAGCGTTATGGTGACGCAGTTGATTGAAAAGAGGACTTAACCTGTCCCGTAACATTTGCACAATAAAACTGTAGTGCGTAAAAACTTTTACATCTTTATTTTTTTAAAGATAAAAATGTTTTGTGGCCTACTTTTTAAAAGTTCATTCCGACCCAGCGGCCTGCAACAGTTGTTTATATAGACTTCAGGGTTAACTGCGAAGGCCTTCAGTTATTGTTATATTAGGTTTTTACAAACTTGTTTTGGCGTAATGTGCTTTATTTTCCCCCCAATACTGACTGTCATATAAACATGTGTACATACTATTCTGATTATTTTTTAACTAAAATTATTGAAACGCGTAAGAAAAAATTAACAAAAGAAAAAAATAATTCATCCCATACTTGTTGTTGAATTGCTTACAAGTATTTGCTAAATCTGAATTGCCTTTTCGTGCTCAGTCCAGGTGAAGTGTAAGGTATCCTTCAAAGGCAGCCTTTGTTCTAGTTTTGAATAGAACTACTTCGAAATCTAAATCAACCCATTGTAGCCAAGAGCCAAGAACCAGATTTATCACATTTTTAATCGTGAATGGGACTGTGGATAAGTTAGTCTTATTTTTTATTTATTGGGAAATGGTGGTTGATAGGCTTTAGAAGGCTACCTATATATTGTTCAGTTTTAATTTTTTTAAACTGTTCATCTATTTTAATCACTTACCTGTTACCTGTTACGAAATTTACACATTTTAACGGGGACGGACCGATTACATATTATTAATCTAGTTTATTTTTAATAAAACTATATGATATATTAATTACGAGAACTTCCACTGTTAAATGATATTAAGAAGTTAATTCATACGTATCAGGGCGATTATGCAAAACTAATTTTGACTGTCCAGGGATAATTATCTCCGACACGGTTAATTAAACCCTTTCACCACTCTACTTACTCCATTGTAACACCCCGATCACTTTCCTTCACGGAACTTTCTACGTCGCCGCACTAGAGTGAAAATTCTAGGGGTTTTTTGCAAGTTAAATTGGCCACTTGTATTGAATTGTAATGAAATGTTTAATATATTTAACAAAACCCCTACATTTCCCAGTAACTTTAAATTCACATTTGACTTATTTTAGAATAAAAAGCTGCACCTGTACCGTACGATAACAAATAAGTAAGAAAAATATGTGCCCTAATTTTATTTATAGTTGCACGTTAGAAACACACACATTTAGTTCGCCTTCGTGAGTTTCTTTTCCCTGCATTCCTAAACATACAGGATTAGTTGAAGATGGACCTGGAGTTTGCTGACGTCTGAAAAGTTTTGAGTTTATAGAAGAACGTGTGTTACCAGCTCACCGCCGTTTCCCTTTCTTTCGGGATCCTTTCATTTTTTTCATATATGTAAGAAAAAGGGGGAGAAAACTGAAAAGACTTTTTTTTTCTTCAGTGGGAGCGTTTAGACAGTCGAGGACGTTTTGTCTGGGAACAAAACGTGGGTTGGGAGGTTTTTGTGCGAGCGTTGTTTGTTGAAGTGGAGCTCAGCAAAAAGCGGCTGCTTTCCCTCATTGTGATGAAAGCAATCAGTGGTATTTGGAAAACTGTTAGCATTGTGCACTTCTTCTGTGTCCATTGTGGAGAATTTCTTTTCACAAGGTTTTTTTTTTTCAACCGATCCAGCTGGCCGGAGTGAATGGCACTGCAATGTGTACACGCTTTGTCCCTCCGAGCCCTTCAAGTAGCCCACATTGAATAGAGTGAGTTGACACTGCATGACAGTGAAACAACATAATAAAAAATACATGAGCGCATGAATGGAATCAGACGCATAAATAAATAAAATGGGTGACCAAAACTGGATAAACCGAATGACAAAACGGTGAAAGGCGAACAAAAGGATATTTAACACGCTAGATTAGCATTAGAATGCGATATACAAGGCAGAACAATTGATGAATAGGTTTACCGGCCAAGAAAGAAATGGACTAAATGCCTTTTGAATAGATATGTTTTTTCCCTTTCGCAAAGAGGGAATTGAATGGAAAAGGTGGAGATGCAACTATGCAAATGACGGAGTAAGATTTTTATTTTAAAAAGAGAATATCAGGAAATTGGTGGTCCACGTGAATTTTTTTTTTTTTTTTGTGAGGAGGAAATATCGGTTAGACGTGTGACCTGTGCACATTTCGTTGTCCATGATGATGATAAACAGCGTTATTGGATGCTGCACAAAACTTTTAGAAGTGCGCATATCTGATTAAAACAAAACAGCCGTATTTAAAGGCATGACAAATATTCTAAATAATTTAAACGTATGACAAATTCATTTTTTAGATTAATGTATTAATATAAGTCTGCTGAATGGATTCCCCCATAGTTTTAGTTTTCTATTTATTCGTTAGTTCGTTTATTAAAATAGCGTTTATTAATTAAAAGCTTAATTGTTTTACCTGTCACCGTTTTAGATTAATGTGATCACACATTAATGCCTTTAATACACACATTAACAGTTCTCACCCTCAGTGTGCTTGTAGGTCCTGGTTTTACAAATAGTAAAAAGATTTATAAAGATTTAGACCGCACACATTAAATGTAATCAACAATTCCAGTTTTATTCGATTCTTCAGCTTAAAAGTTATTTTAATTTATCATATACATTTAGTTTGCTACAAAAGACAAAATAGAGAAGAACAAACAAACAGATTACGGCTTCCGTTTTACTCTCTGACCGTTTTGTAATCAAGGTTCATTTTAGCGTTATTATATTTTACGATAGGTTGACCTTTATGCGTTTCCTTATTTTGTGAGGTCACTTAGTTAAGTATTTATAATTACTCCTTATTTATTATTTCATAGATTAAAAAAAAAAAAAAGATTATAAAAGGACTTCAAACCCCGACACACAAATAAATTAAAACTTGAATAATAAGAGAGAACCCAACTTAACTGAAAATAAGCTGAAGTTTTGCACTATCCTGCCTCATAGACGTTCATCAAAATAATAAATTCAATTCTGAATCTATCTAACATGAGTACGTCAGGTAAAGTCACCCCCGGGAGTACATTTGTTCTGTATTCACGTCCAGTGCACGTAAACGGGGCAAGTTTATCAAATTGGGCCGAGGGGGTTATACACATAAACACTTAGCTGGTTTTTAGGATTGTTCACTGATATGTGAAGAATCACCCAACGGTCCTGTCTTGTGTGTAAGCGACTGTAGGAAGGAGTGTTCAGCAAGCCGTAAAAAGTGAAGCTTCTTAGCTGACTCACAAAACTATGTGTGAGATGCCTTGGGGACATGTTCACATCATTCCATTTCAGAGTTAAGATATAAGGTATCGTCTCTGATATTAAAATATCATGTTGGGGGGAGCAGAAGTGTAATTGTGAGTATCAAGTAGCCTTTTTCAGCTGCTTAGAACCAAACTGCCCCATGTCTTAATGTCGCAGCAGTAGAGTGGCATGTGGAAACTGAAGACGGAAGAGCTCTTTTTAGCCTGATGGCAGTGCAAGTAAATGTCGATATATAATTGGCAGACACGTTCCTCTGCCTGGAGATAAGCAAAGTTGACACTTAAATGTTATTTCCCATTATTAAGTGAACGCATTTTATTTATTCAACAAGGGGTATGTCTTGAGTGTCTTCATTCGTTTTGCTCCCCGGAATCAGTGGGGCATTTTTGTTTTTTGAACAGCTGTTTGTGACAAGAGAACCTTTGTAATGCTCATTTACCCAGCCAATATTATTTTTCCGATTTATTTAAGACAACAGATTTATACAGCATATTTACTAAACTTAATCACAGTGGGGAACTTTCCCACCGAGAAAACCAACCGTGCTTGAGCTGAGATTCAAAACTTGCAACTTTTCGAGGACAATTACAGTGTCTTTAACCTGCTCCTCATTCTTTTTTCTGTAAGCCACTTCCATAATGCCTCAGAATTTAGTGGAATGCGATTGTTCTCAACGGGCCCTTCACTCTGTGGTGGCATCCGATTCAAGGTCACGCCACGCCGGAGCCCAACCTGGCCGGTCATGGGGCGTGAGGCAGGGTACACCCAGGAGGGGATACCAGTTCATCACAGGGCTGAGACTGACCAGTACACACGCAGGGTACACCCTGGAGGAGACACCAGTCCATCACAGGGCTGAGACTGACCGGTACACACACATGGTACACCCTGGAGGAGACACCAGTCCATCACAGGGCTGAGACTGACCGGTACACATGCAGGGTAAACCCTGGATGAGACGCCAGTCCTTCGCACAGTGGAGGCAGACAGTCTGCTAATAAAATACATTCCTTTAGATTAGACAAAACAATTGTGCACTCTTGAGAACAGGTTTTATGTGAGAGACCCATGGACATTATGCAGTTGTTTATCAGGTGTTCTTTTCCAAAGTGATTTGCGTAGATTACAATTTTAAACCCTTATCTGTTTATACAGCTGGGTATTTACTAAATTCAGTAGCATGCTCAAGGGTGCAACAACACCACCTGTTTGAATTTGAACATGCACTGGTTACAACATTTAAGGCTACATCTTCCAATTTGGTCATGTATTCCTTCTGTGAATTTGTTTTAAAAGTTCAGGGGAAGATACCTTTCTGCTTTGTGTCTATTGTGAAGTAGCACTGGCTGTAGTGCCTTAAATACCAAGCCTGCCTGCCAAACTTCCCACAAACCCCTCTGGACACCTCAGGGGCCGAATCTTTTTTTGTCTGAGTTGCCATGTCTCGCTAATTACGATGTTTATACTGTAAACAAGGCTTTGTTTGGTATTACCGTTGTAGGGGAAGCCAGGGATAAGTTTTGGGTTTTGCTGTCAATGGAACCCTGGCACTGAAATTTATTACCACGGAAACGAGAGACCAGGAGGTCAGCACTGCTGATATTTGCATGCATTTCAAGAGTGACTGGGATCTTCAGCCCTTGCAGCAACAATGAGCACAATCGCTTATAAGGGATTACAGGAAGAAGCACACGATATATATGTATAATCCTCAGTGTAAATATCTATATCACTGTGATAAAGGGCAACGAATACATGATTTAAAGTGGTTTCTTCTGAATCGGAATGACCCCTCACTGCAACCTTACGAAAGGCTGCTTAGTTTACGTCCTAAATAATCAGGGTAGATTTGTGTACAATGTGAGTAGTTCTATTAGCTAACCTGTTTGAATTTACTTTAAGTATGACTTATAAAATAATGAATAAAATTGAAATGAGTAAAATAAAAATATTATATCTCTGTGCTAGCCGTTGGCAATCCCTGCAGGTTTTAAGACCCAGTTTCAGCGAGTTTGTCTGAAGTTAAAAACGTCGGCGCTGTGCTTTTTTACTTTGCTTTTTTACTTTTTCGTACATTTTCTGTCGGCTTCTTTGGAGGATATGGGATAGACTACTTCACTGGCTGGTGAGGTGATTACACGATTGTGGCAATCTAGCTGTTTTGCGTAGCACAAGGAGTCCGTTGCAAAGCGCTGGTTTCTAGGCGAAGAACCTTGTAGGCGTCGTTCTCCATCTCCCTGTCTCTTTTAGGGTAATCGAAATGTGTGATGCCACTCCTGAAGCAATCTCTGTCTGTCATAGGCTTACATTGAGAATGTTTATGACCTCTGTCTGTTGCATTACCTGTAATTTCTAAAAAAGGAACCCAGCACATTTTTGTACCGTTGTGTGCTCCCAGGAGGGAAATTATAACTAAATTATCTTGCATTGCACCTTGTCCACAACACCTTAACGTGACAGATCCAACCATGAAAAACATATCTGTTT
>JAOVYW010000031.1:5015854-5028018 GCA_025775045.1 Hiodon tergisus
CATGGGACCACGGAAAGGGGACAAGGCTTTAGCGTTCGTAACTGAGCAGCAAACAGCCCCATTACAGATGAAAGGGGCAACACAAATGTTCAGAAAGGTTAACCTAAAAGATCCAACCTAGACCTCCTTTCTGAGGACTTTCTTTGAAGGTTGAAACGCCTCATTAATCAACACAGGTGTCCTTCCATTGTCACTTTCTGTTTGTGTGAGTGGCTCCTCATATTGCTTCTCAGCATCTTTGGATCTGATACCTTATACAGAGTTGACAGTTACTGCAGCACTTTTCCTCAAGCGCTGCAACATCGCAAACATTTCGGCAGTCTTTGCACACCATCGATGACTCAATCCATTGAACACGTTCTCATGGAAACACTCACTTTCTATTTATTTTGTAAACATAATTAGTATTTATGGGACTTTCATGAATCTGTGGTTAAAGATAAGATAGCTCTGATCCATAGAACAATGGGCGAGAACTAAAGATGAGAGCTCTTTGGTCATTTTAGAGATTGAGACACAACAAAGTGCTTTAGATCACATTTAAGGACTTTGATGCTGGTTTTTGCAAGGGATCAATGTATACCTGAAAATAAAATCCGGGTTTTTGTTAAATGCACACAAGCACCAAAATGTAGGACTCAATACAATAGAAGAAGGCAAGCTATGTACTTTGCATGTCCAACCAAAGACAAGTTGTGGGTTTAATATTTTATTCAACAACCTTTTCTACAGGACACGGGATGTGCTCCAAGCAGAAGTTGGATTTCTCCACATATGGGTTTATTTTCAGAAGCAACCCACAGACTTCCCAAGTTGGATACTGACATGTTTTACATTACGTGCCCATCCTGGTGCATCAACTTGATGAACCAACAGCTACATTGTTCAAGGTTGGATCATCTGTTTTTATATTTCATTTTATGTTTTTTTTTAAGCTCAGCTCAGTTGAACTTGATTGTATTTCAGCTGAAGACGTCCAATGTCACGGGTGTTTCTTTGATGCTAAAAGGGATTAGGCCTTGCGCCCCTTCTCAAAATGAAATGAACAAGCGACTGCCATCTTCTTGCTACCGTTTACTCTGCTGTGATGTGTCTTAACCATGGATCGGGGGCTGAAGCTATCTCTGTGTGTGACAGGCATAGCTGTGTATAATGGAATTGAACGTAGAAGAAAAGGAGCTTAGCTTCACCAGCCACACATCTAACACAACTCTGAGGCACCATCCACCACTTTGTATTATACAGTACAATTATATAATTGCGATTGAATAAATTGGGCCTTTAATGAATTTTTTAAAATAGGATATGTATATGTATATTTATTTAGACGGAGCCCTCACTTCCCCTGAAGAGGCCCAAAGTGTGTACGATCTGTCAAATTTCTGTCTGAATTCAGGTGGTAAATGAAAATCAAAAAGAAGGTATATCGCTATGAGTTAAAAAAAAAAAAAGAAAGAAAAAAACACCCCACTTTTTTTTTTTTTGTTCCTGCTCCAAATATCCCCTGGCGTAGGTTGTCACTCTTACATTGAAACTCTCATGTTTTCTGGGCAAAATATATCTATCAAAAAAAAAAAAATAGAACTAATGAACTTCAAGAGCCGATGCCCTGAAGAGTAGTCACAAAGAATTATATCGTTCTGTAAGACAGGACACAGGCGATAGATAAGTACCTGGAAGTTGGCACCCACTCTGCTACATGTGCCTATCAATAAAGCAGATTATTTTGCTGGTTATTACGTTGGATATCTGGGGGGCTCTAGATTGCACCTTTAATGGAAATGGGGACAAATCGAGCACCCTCACAGCTCTACTTGAAATAAGTGAGATGTAAAGCTCCCCCCCTCCCCCCTTTCTTCCAGCGTTTATTAAATGAGGAACTTGCCCATATTAATTCAGATGCTTTATTTATTCACGTTTCAACGGGATTATTATATGCAAAGCCTTATTTGGGATTCACTCAGTGCCTGGTGATACCATGGCTTTTGCACACAAATTCGGCATACTTGCTTTAATTAACAACGGCAGCAAAAGAGATCATGGCCAAATGATATGTTGTTCCCCTGCTAATCCGCATGTCCTGAAACTCCACAATCCCCTGCCTCCACTTTAGAAAAAATCCAACTTTTTGGATTGATCTCTGCGAATGGCGACAGTTGTGTATATGTTTTTTTTGTTTTTGTTTGTTTGTTTGTTTTTTACATTCCGGATTGCAACTGATGTTTGAAAGGGTTAATAATTGATCGACAATGACCTATATTCACTGCAATAAAGCCTATGGTGCGGGGTAGAGAAAAGACGCGTGGTTGAGTAATGTTCCGTATTGTGGTTTTAGTGTCTTAATTGCAAAAATCGTCTTATATTTGTGTAGGTTTAAAACTCATTGTGCAGAGTGCAATTGGGTGCTTCCTGTTTATGATGGTTCAGACTCGGGCATTGACACTGCTGCACCTTTCAATAAGCCGCTAAACCCGAGTCTGACCTGCCAATTGAATTGTCCCCCCCCCCCCCCCCCATGATTACGTTTAGTTGACTTTAGTGAGGAGAACTGTTTTACTTGACTTTTCAGTACGATACGTAGACGAGCTGTCCTCGGTGCGCGTTCCGGTGGGTCACGGTGGGATGTATCCGTGCTGCTTTCGCGGTGATCGAGGCAACAGCGCTCACCTGCGCTGCAAGATAGAGCTGCGAGACCCATTTTACCGCGTCTAACAGGAGGTGGGATGTAACTTTGTTCTTAAGTAGGCTACCCTACTCCGTTGTTCAAGCAAACGGGCGTCTGGCTGTCTGTAACAATCTGAAATGATTCGGGTGTAAAAGTGTATCTTGAAATGCTCTTTGAATAACCTCAGCCTGTGCCTTCGCTTCTGTCATTAGTATTTTAAGAAACCTCCGCAGAGGACACTTTATACAAACACTGTCAGTGTTCACGAATTGCTATAATGACGGCATGTTTAAAAATATACATATTTGCCGACTGTAACCCATAACGAGAAACATATTTATGTATATAGGGCACAGTAGAAGTGCGATGTCAATGGCGGCTATCGTCAGGTTAAATTTACTCCTACATCACTCACTAAGGTATCTTGAATTATATCGATATTATTTGGAATAGAATATACTGTGGGCCAAAAGTATATAGGCCTAGCAACATCTTTTGAATTAGATCTATGAAAATGGTCTTTATCTTTCTGAAACATAGGAAATAAAAATAACGCAAAACTTGGATAAGTGCCTGTTAGTAAACAATGTCAATTATACCACTTTATAATGTCCCGGCATTTGAATTTATATTCTAAATAATTAGCATGGTTTTAATTGGGTTCATTTGAACTTAACAGCAAGTTTATATATTTTCATGCAAGGTCCCTAAGGTGGCTATTAATTTAATATGGATGATGCTTCTTCTTTGTGGAGCCAGACGGGTCTGTAGTTCAGTCTCAGAAGCCATATTAAACATGGAACCGAACGGAAGCTAGATTCGGTTTCAATGGAAGATGAATGCATTGCAATTTTAGTGGTAACATGATCAGGTGGGTTGGACTGAAACGCGGGCGGGGATAGCATTGTCTCTCCTGAAATGCTGGACAGCTCCGGGGCCAAACAAGACACTTAAAAAAAGAAGAAAGGAGAGTGTTCTTTTAGCGAAACCTGAAATTCTAGTTCTGGCATTCGTAACGGCCCCATCCGACTCCGTAACCGGCTTCGGTAAGCCTTGCCCCCCCCGGGGTAACAAGCATATCTCTTACAGAGGGATTGCCAGTACATTTACATTGCATGCCTAATGAGCAATCAACACCAGGGTAGAGCCTCGAATATAATGCTCGCTTGTAAAAATAATGGCCGAGCGATTGATCCGCATTCAAACAAACCGGTTAGCCGGAGTTAATACCGAGGCAGATTAAGACGGGAGCCAAAATGCCCTGGCACGGAGCGCCAGCGCTAAGAGGGTCCCCAACTTGTCATCACATTAGCACATGGTCAAGGAGTACACCCTAACGCTTTCATAATCTGCTTTCCTGCACAATTAGCCCACTATAATAAGGCAGCTGTCAGAGACCAGAAAAGAAAAAGAGAATTATAGCACGATTTACAAGGGAATGATGTGCACTTGTTCTGGAACGCGGAGGGAAATGTTTTTTTTTTTTTTTTAAGATTCTTTTCCACAAGCTTCCAGGGACAATGCGGAATGTTATGACAACATTTAAGTATCCGTTTATTATGCCAAGCTGACCACTGCACCTCGATGAGAACAGACAAAGGGGGAAAGAGAGAAAAGGGATTGGCAATGAAATGCTAAGCGGGACTGGGCCTTTGGAGTACAGGGGAATCTGATGTGCGAAGGAATTGGAGGAGGGGGACAATGACAAGTTTTTGGAATAAAATAATAGATAAATACATCCCCGACAAAAGGAGGGGAAAAATAAAGGCGATAGAAGAAAATAGGAACGCAAAGGGCTAGAGAAAACGGGATGAAAAGAATAAGGAGAATTCGGTAGTGCTTCTTGCGAGGAAAAAGAGAAAAAAACATTGATGACACCCGGTTCCATTCTTCCGCTCTTCCATTTCTTCGCTCTTCGCCTCGGAGCACGGCGGGCTAAGCTGGGAGCTGTAATGTCATTAAATTGCAAATGCTTTTTTTTCATTTCCGACACACACTGTTTACTTATCTGGCAAAAACATATGTTGGAAGGAATCCGTTAAATTCTGCCCATTGCCTTGGGTGAAAGTGCAATAGAAACGAACCCACTGAGCTTCCTTCTGTCGTCTCCTTTTAGCACTCCCGCCTTATCTACAAGGCTGCTTAGCAGCAAACTGGCGAGTTCAATGAGAAGCGGAAGATACAGCGCGAGATTAGGCGAAGAACAGTGAGGGAGAAATGCTTGGCGAGAGGGTCATCCCATTGCAAATGATTCCACTGCACTCCATCTGCATAAATGACTATTTTTAAGGCATCTCCGGCGCCTGTATATTTTTTTTCACTCTGCCACACATTTAATTTCACGCCCCGTGTTCTGAATATGCTTAAATGCATATCTCTGATGCACCTTTAAGCCAGAGGAGAGAGGAGGTGTGTGTGTGTGTGTGTGTGTGTGTGTGTGTGTGTGCGTGTGTGTGGCAGTGGAGGGTGTGGTACAGAAGGAAAATGAAAGATAAAATGGTATGATTTGCACTACAAGTCTATTACTTCGTGGCATTTGCATTCGGCTCACCTCTGCAGATATGAAGGGGGGCTTTAAATCCCTCACCATATCTACATTTGCCTTGTATAAATATGTATATATATTCGTTAAGAGAAAACAGAATTCCCGGCAGTATGCAAAAGTTTGAAGGGTGCACTTTCTTCCTACAACTTCTCCCTCCCTGGAGACTTGCGGCAGACGACGCCAGAGGTGTGCATTCCTGGCAGGTCCCGAAGTGCACTGCGAAATGAACCGCATTTTATCCACCCTGCACTCTTTCCTACAATACAAATTAATAAAGGAATGGTCCCAAGCTCTGGTTGGTTAGTAAAAACCGATGCTGCCACGGACAGGTGCGTAGTTGAATCGCTGCGCACTCCAGCTGTACGCACTCGCGAACACTCGCGCCCGTTGGTACTCATGATTCCAGAAGCCTGCTTAAATGCATGTCGCATGCCGGAAAGATCAGTGTTTCATTATATCGTGGGACACTTGTGTTTGTACCGTAAACACCCTGAGACATGGCTGGAACCAAACAACACCCTAATCGCTTTTAATACAATTGTATTTAATAGCGTGTTCTTCTTTTTGCAAGTATCTTTTTTCAACCCATAAATAAAGTTCGATTAGCGGTGTGATAAAGTCTTCTTTTAGTCCCAGCGACTTCAGTGAGGAAGGTTGTGTTACCAGAGAAGTGTTTAGCCGTGGGCCCGGTTCGAAAGGCCTTGGATTTGTATTGGGATTTTCACAACATTTAGACATTTTTAATTAATTGCAATAAAATAATAATTGTATTACACAAGAGAGGTTTTTTTCTGACAGGGGATAACGGAAGCCTAATATGGTTGATGTTGATGTTTTTTTTTTAACCCTCATAATATGCCTTTGCTTGACAAAGCAGTCCCTCGTGCCCCTCTGTCCCCAGCTGCCGGACGTGATCCGTTTCGTCCGCGCATGTGACAAGATGAGTCTATTAGGACCAATTTCATCTGGCAATTAACACGAGGGTACTTTCCGCGCAGTTTTGTCTCTCTCGTTTGTTTGCTTTGTTCGAAAAGCTCCGAGTGCAAAGGAGCTCTCTTCCCAGCAGCGCCCCGATGAGAACTTGGAGGATTTGAATGCTGTAAATAGTTTACCCCCGCAGCACTTTGTAACTCATTGGGTCTGCCTTGTGCTCTCTCTAATGCAGGCATTATGCTTAAATGTAAATCGCTGAAGCTGCTAGAGAAGTGGGCGGGAATCACAGAGGAGCGAGAGCCAACTGTCAACAGCCAATTTCTTTTTCTTTTTTTTTGCATTACTGGAAATAAAAAAAAAAAACAGTTTAGTTTCAAAAGCAGACAGAGCGGCAACATCCAGATGATAGGGCACATATCCGTTATTATTAATTATCGTTTCATTGTTCGCCAGACGTTTTTATCCGCTGCGACTTATATTGCCACAAAAGAGCGAAGGTGCACTCTTACAGAACTGAATATCACAGAATATGATACTTCTATAACAGCCTGGTGTTATACTGTAAGACTCTTATCCCCTCGAATGCAACTTTAATGTATTCTATTTTGTGTATTTTTAATTAACATCGCTAATGGATGAGCTCAAGTACAAGCTTTTACTAATGTCGGAAGCTTGCATGTGTTTTGCGTTCGTGATTATGAATGTCACGTATAGAGGCATGAATATATGCTGATATTTTAGCTAAACTTTTGCGTACACTTTTTCAGTCATCACTAAACAACGATGCTCCCGCTTTTCCTCTCCATTCAACCATAATCTAATGGACGACATCTAAGATTTGACCTAACCTCAAATATCCCCACTCAAATCATTGCCAAAAACTTTGATTCATTTGCCTACAGTAAAATCATATGTGGACGGCGTTATTTGTCACAAATATCAATAATGTTGGTCATCTTATATATAAATTGTTGTTAATACCGGACCGAGGATTGATTCCACACCGAGATTGCGAGGTTAAATAGTACGTCGCTAAAGTTACCGACAAAATAATTGCCGTCCGTAAAAAAATACAGGAAAATATCAGGAATATGTATGTAGTATGAACAAATTTGATTAAACAGAATAAAAAAAAAAAACCTTAGGTAAACCATGTCTAACAGAAAGTTTTTTTTAACAGCAAAACAACGGTTCGAAGATTACATATAGGCTCCCAAACCCCGCATCCTTTCTCGCCTTGGGTCACGAAAAAAAGACACGGTAACTCCTACCTATATTTACGTGTATTTCATACCATCTTTAAAAACTTCATCTGTAAAAACGACGGGCAACCCGCTTTCATCAAACCTCATTTTTTTGTGACATTACGAACAATTTTTATAAAAAATAATTTTAATAACAGTGCTTAATTACATCACGTTTAATACTAGGATCATGTGAATTCTTCTGACACCAACATAGGGTCGGGCGGCATAAAAAAGATTTTGGAGCTATTGGCATTTGCAATTCTACGACGAAACATGCAGCCCGCTTTTACAATCCAGGCAGTTATTTCCCTCCTTGAACATATCCGTATTCAAGTACTACCAAGTCTTGTAAACAAAATACACTTTCGGAAAAGTGCAGCTGTCATAAAAAACATGAAAGGTTTACCCCTGCAAGTGTTTGACACATATCAGATGCGCTGCTTCGGTGACAAGCAAGTACGTTCAGGTGTTAATGATGAACGTAAGGCGTTTACAGGGTTCGGGGGCTGGTTTGATGTAAGGTTTCGGGACACTGCTGAGACGGCTAACCATCTATAACCTTCATGTATAACAACACCACCCGAGTACAGCTTAAAAAATGGCAGCAAAATATTAATGATAACTACAAACAAAAATAGCATTGCAAAATAATTATTTTGGGGTATTAATTAAGTTCCTATTAAATTTTCTATTACCCTACATACTGGGTTCAAACAAAAGAAAGCAAAGTTTTAAACGGCACTGTTACACTTCAAAGACTTTCTCACCCAGCTAGGACGGGTGCAGAGATCAAAATACTATTGAACCACTACCCTGCCCAGCACAAATATCTGCTTTGTTCCCTATAGCCCATGTCGTAGACTGTATAGATAGCCACATACGGAGAAGACACCTTCTGCCTGGAGCAGTCAGACATCTCTGTTGAGCTCTGCAGGCAACACAATATTACCTGAATCTTAATGTCTGTGAGGAAGCTCTCTCATCCACCCCTGGTGTGTCACCTCACACAGCTATGAAATCTTATAAAACCTCTTCCCATTTTTGGGCAGTATTATGTTGGTATAT
Organism: Hiodon tergisus; assembly: GCA_025775045.1. Lineage (NCBI taxonomy): Eukaryota > Metazoa > Chordata > Actinopteri > Hiodontiformes > Hiodontidae > Hiodon > Hiodon tergisus. The sequence continues at coordinate 5,024,310 of JAOVYW010000031.1, forward strand.
GTGTATTGAATATATGTATGTAGTTATCATTTTTTTAAAGTGGGTTTCATTTTATTGGGCAAAACGGCATTAGAGGCCAACTGTACGTATATACTTCCTGTATATTTTAGGCCACTCCCTCCGAATGGTCTCTGTGGTTTATGAGTTCCAGTAATGTTTCAGCAGCCACTTCCATTGGTCAATGGTCAGGTGACCCTTACACAGAAAGACTGAATCTAAAAAACAACTACTGCAGCTGGGCAGCTGTGTTTGAGCCATTCCGTGTTTGAAAGGGAAGCTAAGAAAAACTGCACACCTCACATCCAAGTCAATGCAAAAAGTCAACATAAATGCTTTGAATGCAATTGTTTTTGGTTATAACTCTAAAGACTTCAAAAACATTTGGTTCCTGTAGCACATCAACAATATCTAGACTTTAATTGTTCTTGGTCACAGGATTTCAATAGTTTTGTACTAACACCTCTAGTGCACTAGCCCTGTAAACAAGAGAATCGTCTAGATGAGGAATGCCAGAGTTGAACCCTGTTAAACACTTTACATCTGGCACTGGCTGGAATAAAGTTCAAGTTAAGTAAGAAAAAGGCTTCCCCCCACATATAAATTTATTTAATTTAGAAACAAATAGTCGCGCAAATTTGTGCTGTGCATATATATATACACACACACACACACTCACACATTATAAATTAAAAGGGCAAAAAAAATCCTAAGACAAACTAGAGACTATAGTGTACAATTAGTGTGATAAGGGAGAGAAAAAAATATGTCACAGTAATAGAGAGAAGTGGCGTTCCCTTGAACTGTGTAACGCACCTGTGACAACGGTCCAAAAGGACCCCGTTTGTCATTTTCCTCGGCGCTGCTTTCCCCACCAAACACATGTGATGCAAAGCCACATGCAGACCTCCTCTCCGTCACCTGGCTGCTCAACCCCCGTGCCCAAGGGGGGAAACCCTCCTCCATGCGCAGTGCGCCCACCACTTCGGCAAGCGTCACCAAGACCACGCCATGTCCTGGGCCTCGGTGAGCGTCCTCTCCCGCCTCCCTCGGCCAGTGGAGGCTCAGTAGCGCCCCCTGGGACCCCTTGACATGGTCAGTGGCAGTGAAACAGAGGACAGCGAGGACACCTCCCAGTACAGGCTCCGGGACAGGAACAGTCGGTAGAGTACGACCACAGATATGGACTGGCAGAGAATGACTCCGATGGTAATGACCTGACCGGGAAAAAAATGACAAGAGGAGATTTAGAGCTGAAACATTGACCTATTTAAGGGTTACCACTGTCTGCTGCTGTTCCGCACATACCTTCTCCCTCTGATGCTCACGCAAAACCACAGTGAGGATGACAAGGACAGGGTGGCACAGGAACCACAAAAAACAGCCCTGAAAAAGGTCAGAACGAGCATTAGCCTTTCATTTTCAAGCTTATTGATGAGAGAGGTCGGAGGAGAATGGCGAGAATCGCGAAAGCAAAGGGGCGGACCACGAACAGCACAGTGCAACAGTGTTGTGCAAAAAGCACCTTGGAATGCACAACTCATTGGCCCTTGTTGCAATGGTGTTGTGCAAAAGGGCACCTCGGAATGCACAACTCATTGGCCCTTGTTGCAACGGTGTTGTGCAAAAAGGCACCTCGGAATGCACAACTCATTGGCCCTTGTTGCAACGGTGTTGTGCAAAAAGGCACCTCGGAATGCACAACTCATTGGCCCTTGTTGCAACGGTGTTGTGCAAAAGGGCACCTCGGAATGCACAACTCATCGGCCCTTGTCACGGATGGGCTACTGCAGCAGAAAACCGCACCGGGTTCCACTCCTATCAGCTAAAAACAAGTAGAACTGGCTCCAGTGGGCACGCAATCACTGCCGCTGGAATGAGGAGTAGAAAAAACATTGCCCGGTCTGACTAATCCCCGTTCCTGCTGCTTCATGCCGATGGCAGAGTCAGGATTTGGCCCATCCTGCCTGGTGTCAACGGTACAGCCTGGTGGCGGTGGTGTAATGATGTGGAGAATGTTATCCTGGCACACGCACGTCCCTTGATTCCAATTGAGCGTTTCAATGCCACGCCATATCTGAACAACAGTTTACCCGTGGCTGGATCCTTCCAACAGGGTAACGCGCCGCGTCAGTTTCCTTCAGTGGTCTGCCCAGTCCCCAGTCCCCAGACCTCAACCCAATAGAGAACCTTCGGGATGAGATGGAATGGGCTGTTGGCAACGTGCATTTACCAGCAGCACCCGTGTGACGCCATCGTCAGCAAAGACCAACATCCCCTTGGGACATTTCCAACTCATTGTTTCCATGGCCACAATCATCAAGGGCGGTCCAGCCCGGTACTAGATGGGTGTACCTAAAAGAAAACTGGCCACTGAGTGTGTGTGTATATATATACATACATACATACATACATACGCTCAAAGACACATATGGATTTAACTATTCAATCCGAACGACAGGGGTAAATGGTTTTGTGGGTGTTAGCGCCGTAGACCCGACCACAGCAGTACCTTCATGAAGCTCAGGTAGAAATCCCTCTTCAGGGCACTTCTCTCGGCCGTGATGATCTGATACAGGATGGAGGCCAGCAACAGGGCCAGACAGATGCGCAGGGCGATGAGCAGGAGGCCAGCCACACTCTGATGGGCATGGTAACTGTGGTGGTCCGTGTCCTCAAACTGCTCCCAGACCAACAACGCCCCCTGCAGGAGCAGCAGAGGATCAAACGAAGACTGTGCACGAACCGGGACACTTGTACACGCATTCCGGAGTTTCGCACACGCACCCTTAAAATTATATAATTACTGATTGTTGATTAAATTAGATTAATTTCACAAACACTTCGGTTGCAACTGACAGTCCTCGGATTTAGCTGATAACAATTACCCAAATTTGGTGCAAAACACTTAACACTTAAGACAATACCAGAAGCTGAGTATGAATTATACAAACAGACACATATTTTCTGTATGCACTCAAGCCATTAGATGTAAGAAGTAAACCCTGAAGTGTGAAAACGAAGGTGGCGGGTGCTCACTTGTGTGGCCACCCCTCCCAGGGCCAGGCTGGTGGAGGCTGGGGAGGAGTCCCACTGAAGGGGCTTGCTCTGGGTCTTTCGGGCCCGGCTGAGGGTCCAGCCCATACACAGGCTCAGCAGCATGTACAGCATCAGGACCTGGGACACCATGTCGCAGACTGTGGGTTCAGAGAGGGGCAGCGCCGTCGGTCAGTCAGTGGCGCAGCCCGGCTCGTGCCCGAAGGCGGAAGCCGTCTGTCAGAGGCTCACACTTACATTCGGCCAAGCTGCCCATTAGGGGGGCTCCCATCCCGTCCTGTGCGTATCTGAGGAAAACAATCACGTGGTTATTCTCCACAATACTGACCCGACACTGAAATAAACTCTGCATTACCTGTCAAAGCCACATTTTTAAAACCTCTTTTAAATTAGATGCTTAAGAACTACCTACATAGGACAGGGACCAAATCAAACTGCTAATCGCAATTAAATAACATTGTAATAACATTGTTATGACATATAATAACGTTAATAGCACTTTATAACCAGTGAGAAGACGATACCTATGCAGGCGTAACTTGAAGCAAAAGCCACAAGAGGATGGAGACACTGAACACGGTGAAGTGTTAATGGAGGAGTGGCATTGCGTGTGCCTACCCGCTGAACAGGGTGAAGTGTTAATGGAGGAGTGGCA
>JAOVYW010000031.1:5028362-5050227 GCA_025775045.1 Hiodon tergisus
TGTATTGAGATCTGGTGACTGTGGAGGCCATTTGAGTACAGTGAACTGTGAGTACAGTCATGTTCAAGAAACCAGTTAGAGATGATGTGAGCTTTGTGACATGGCGTGTTATCCTGCTGGAAGTAGCTATTAGAAGATGTGTACACTGTGGTCATAAACGGATGGACATGGTCAGCAACAATACTCAGGTAGGCTGTGGCATTTAAACGATGCTCAATTGGTACTGAGGGGCCCAGAGTGTGCCAAGAAAATATCTCCCACACCATTACACAACCACCACCAGCCTGAACCGTAGATACAAGGCTGGATGGATCCATGCTTTCATGTTGTTTACGCAAAATTCTGACCCTACCATCTGAATATCGCAGCAGAAATCGAGACTCATCAGACAAAGCAACGTTTTTCCAATCTTCTACTGTCAAATTTTGGTGAGCCCGTACAAATCGTAGCCTAAGTTTCCTGTTCTTAGCTGACGGGAGTGGCAACCAGTGTGGTCTTCTGCTGCTGTAGCCCATCTGCTTCAAGGTTCGACGTGTTGTGTGTTCAGAGATGCTCTTCTGCTCTTCTTGGTTGTAACGAGTGGTTATTTGAGTTACTGCTGCCACTCACTGGATATTTTATCTTTTTCAAACCATTCTCTGTTAACCCCAGAGATGGTTGTGTGTGAAAATCCCAGTAGATCAGCAGTTTCTGAAATACTCTAATCAGCCCGTCTGGCACCAACAACCATGCCACATTCAAAGTCACTTAAATCACCTTTCTTCCCCATTCTGATACTTGATATGAACTACATGCTAAATATTTGCGTTAACGAGCAGTTGAAGAGGTGTACTTAGTAAAGTGGCCGGTGAGTGTATATGTAACGTTGGCGTTAACAAACTCCAAGATACTGAAGTTTCTTAGTCAGTTCTCCATAGAAATGTTTTCCCCGCTGATTGTGCTCATGGAAAATACTGACTTTTTACAATCATCTCGGGAGAGCTTTTGTATATGAAATCAAGTTCACGGCAACGTAGAAACTCAGAACAGAACTGCGCTTCTGCGTTTACTTACAAATCCCTCATGTACTTAGATGAAAACGCTCTGTTCTACGTCAGTAGTCAACGCCCATGTGAGCTCACAGAACACCCCTGGAAACTGCAATTGATCACTCGTGAGATAAAAACACGTACTACATACGGCATAGGCGTTCGTAGACATTAATCGCCTCTTGAATTATATTGCGTCACAATATAACTGCGAAAAATACAATTTAAATACGTCAGAAAAAAAACCTAAATACAATTCAAATTTCTGATATCAAGAGGTTGTTGTAATTCGAATAAGAATTACATTTTCGATATAACACAACAATAAAAACAAAAGTGATTGCAACACTACATTGAAAACAAAGTTTATAATTACTATGTTACAAGTCATAATAGAATTGTTATCTACCACGCGATTAATCAATTTGTAACAATGATCTCGATTCAACTAAAATCATTGACAGCATCAATTAAATTATTGATATTTCTAAATAACCTTGGAAATAGTAAGGATTCAGTTTTTGATATCATTATTATAATTTAGACTAGCTGTAACAAATTGTCCAAAGGTGAAATCGTGGGATTCCAACAACTTTCAAAACTGAGACGCCTTTTTTGTCTGGCGGAAGTATTATGTTCGGAAGTAACTGGACGCACATCAGGTTCCCACGCGTGCCATCTAAATGTAACAGTTCGTCTTGTTTGGTAGTGCTCCTTGTGCTGTGTGAAATGCTCCCTTGGATATAACTTTGAGACATCTGTGTGTCACTACCCTATGCGTGCATGGAGGGCAGTACATGAACCGGGATTTGGAAGGTTTAAATGTGGGCAGCAGCGCCATGCAACACAATCGGGGTAACAGCCCGGCAAGTTGCCCGTTCCAACCTTTGATGGGCAGTGTTACTGTACCATTGAGCAAGGTCCTAAGCCTGAATAGCTGAGGTTGTATTAACAAGGTTTTATTGAGATGGATTTTGTCCAAGGAGATAATCTATGTCTGCCTGGATGGGAGTCTGCTACACGATAATTCGGGGGTAGCGGGGGCAAAACTAGCTGCTGAATTCCTATTGTTTTAATTCTCGCTTCTATTCAGTTTTAATTGGAAGCATGAAATTAGGGCAGATTTCACACGCTTATATTACTCACGTTAGGTGCCCTTGTGTACCCGTGCACGGGAAATGGTGCAATAAACCGACACCCACCAAAATTGTTCACATCCGGTAAATTTCACCGCATGGGTCTGTTTCGGTAGCGCCGTTTGTATGAGTAAAGTCTCTGGGATCCACTCACTCCATGGCTGGTTAGGGGGATGGCTGTCTGTTCAAATCCAAGCATTGAGCAAGGTCCTTAGCCTAAATAGCTGAAGTTGAATTAACAAGGTTTTATTAAGGTGGATTTTGTTCAAGAACATAATCTATGTAAGAGATCCCGTTAAACAAATGCATAATTAAGAGGGGAGGGGCAATAGCTTCTTTATGCCTATTGTTTTGTGCTCTCTTTTATTAAGTTGTGAATTAAAAATCACAAATTTCGGGAAAGATTTCAGGTCCTAATAGGATATTCTGTCTGAGCAAAAATGAGGTCACATGCTTACAACGTTCATATCTGACTGAGTTATGCATGCATTTTTTTTTTTAAAGCAATTTTTAAGGTAACAGAGAAACGGGAAGCTTAGCGTCCGTTATGACCACATGTTGTGGCCCGCAGTTCTGGAGCTTTAATAGGCCTAATGGAATGAACATTTAATTTAACCTTTAAATGTGTAAAATTACGGGGGTAAAATAACACCTCTGCACGCTAGAACAGAATGTTTAAGTTCCACGCTTCAGCACTTTCAGAGTATTAGCCCAGGTTATGTAAAGGGCGGAAAAGAAAGCTCAGGTCACATGGTTTTTATACCATATCTGATGGTAAAATAAAGTCTTGCATATTAATTTATAACGGATCATAGACTGTCATGATAATATTTTTCTTGTGTTTTAAGATTAATTTTAATTGTGATTTAACATTTTGTGTAACACAAATAGGGCCTTGAACATAACCTCATTAACTTGATTTATTTTTTTGCCCAGCAGTATGTTAATAATTTTATAAATTATACTTTTCACTAGAATATAGTTTTACTTGTCACTCATATTTCTCAAGAATCAGGGCGATCATCTCACTTGATTTTTAGGACAAAGATTAAAAAGAAAAACAGCAACAGTTGTTATGTCTTCTTTGCCTTTCTAAGAATATATTTAAGAATATATTTGATCAATTAACCCTAAAACGCTGATTATTCCTGCTCTTTCACCGATCAAATAATGTGTGCAAAATTATTTGTTTTAAATGTCATTAGGCACCGCACTAACGTGAACACAAATTCTTCCACTAACTGCTTAGTAGTTTGAAAAGTAATTGTAGCAGTAGTAATAGTAGGGGTATGTCAGTCAGCGCAGAAGCCGATTAAAACTCCGGTTCTTAAAAATGACAGTTTTCCTTTGTGCCAATTCACGGATCAGGGAGCATTCCTGCAAGGAGTGCTCCACTCCTCCAGCTCATGTACTGACTTTAGTCGGATGCAGGGTTCAGGGCTCTTGCATCAGGTGATGGTCACAAGACCCCCCTCCACTAAATCCTTTCAAGAAGCAGGGGGGCCAATGTATAAATTGGAGGCTTTGTTCCCAGATTTTCCAACAGACACAGAATTTACTCTTACAGAGAGAAAGCTCTATAAATGTTAGCAAAACACTCTGATTCTGTATCTAATTTGAAGACTCACATTCGATCACCATCGAGGCGTGCAAGATTCACTTCGCCACACCTAATCGGAGGGACTGATTGACGGCAAATTGGTGTACAAATTGATTCTTGGACGTGAGGGGAAAGGAGCGAGCGCTCTTCTTGTTGGCGGAGTGCGTGGAAAGATGAAGGGAGCACTGGTGCTGTTTCTGATTTTTTTTTGGCAGAGGCACGATGTCGCCCAGGCCCAGTTCCCCAGAATGTGCTGCAGCCTGGATGGGATTATCTCCAAGGAGTGCTGCCCGCCACTCGGCACCAACCCGGCCAACCTGTGCGGGCGGCTGTCGGGCAGAGGCAACTGCACCGACGTTACCATAGACACCAAGCCCTGGGGCGGACCTTACAAAATGAAGAACGTAGATGACCGGGAAGCCTGGCCCACCAAGTTCTTCGTCCGGACCTGCATGTGCTACGGTACGCAAGATATGTTAACTTGATTTTGTTTTGTTTGTTTTAAACTTAGATTTACTACATGTATTTGTTAAACTTCATCGTGATGATTACTAATTTCTTCTCAACTCGGATTGCTGTAAAATTGAAACACCGATTTGCTAATGTATCTATGCAGCACATGGCGAGATACGAGCTGTACATAATTGTAAATACTGAAAGATCTTGAAATGTAACCGATCCCATTGCCGGTGTGAAAGCTTAGTGGCCATCTGTTCAACATGTAATCCTTCACTCTTCCTCTTTCTATTCCCCTCACTCTCTCACTCTCTCTCTCTCTCTCTCTCTCACTCTACCTACAGGAAATTTTGCGGGGTACAACTGTGGAGAGTGTAAGTGGGGCTGGGTAGGCCCCAACTGTGACCAGCGGAAGCCCCCAGTCGTCCGCAAGAGCATCCACTCCCTCACTCCGCCTCAGCTCAAGGAGTTCCTGGACGTCCTGGACCTGGCCAAGAAAACCGTCCACCCTGACTACATGATTGCCACCCAACACTGGCTTGGCATCCTGGGCCCCAATGGCACGCAACCGCAATTCCAAAACATCTCCATCTATGACTACTTTGTGTGGCAACACTACTACTCCGTCAGAGACACGCTCCTGGGTGAGTGCGCAGCAGACGGCCAGCTTTGAAATGCAGGCCACTGCATAGGGGTCTGAAATTCACTATACGGTATATACAGTATAATGCTCATCTGCTTTTATATGGTGCGAGAAATACACTGTGGAAAAAAAGCAAAAAATAAGTCCTTCGAACAAATACTTTCCAGGGGGATGCTTATTTTGGGTGTTTCGTCACTGAAATATATAAAAAGAAATACAGGTTCGAAAAAACAAAGTGTAAATACCCATCTTACCTCTTGCCGCCCAGGTCCAGGACGTCCGTTCAAAGGCATCGACTTTTCCCACAAGGGCCCTGCTTTCATCACTTGGCATAGATACCACTTACTGCAGCTGGAACGTGACTTGCAGGTAGGCCACCAAGAGTTAGCCTCAACCTGCTCTTTGTTTCTGTGATGATTTGGAGGGACCAACATGGTGCGGATATAGTGAAGAAAAAAGTGGATGCCTTGTAATATATGTGATGTCTCGCATAAAGAAATTCAATAAGGGAGGAAATGGATTGTTAAAAATCTTTGGTCCATGTCAAGTAAATTTCCAGTGCAGATACAGTTTTCAAAGGTCATGGTTTAACAATTATCTGTCTCTTATCTGTCTTGTATGTATGTCATTTCTGCAAGAAGGCCATTTCGAAAATGACATATGATGTTGTCACGTGACCAACGACAATGCTAATTAGTTTGAGATGAGTGGAAAATACAGATTGTTACACAGTTAGTTTACCTAGCTTCCCTTTTTATAAGGCATATAAATTGCCTTATAATCAAATCATTGAGTGGTAACACTTTTAGTTAATACACCTTTGTAGTATAAAAACCTTGGTTGTTCGATATTAGTTTGTTGTGTTAAAGCTCGCCGTTTAAATTATTGTTAAAATTGAAACTATAGCGGTACTTTTTATTTATTTTACTTTAGCTGTGAGGCCACTATTCACGACAAAGGTCATGGTATCTACATGCCTGATCAAATTTATCCATTCATGTTTTTGGCAGGCAGATGGTGATTAAAATGACTACCCACTTTCTCAGGACTAATACTTAAGCCGCCAGAATGGGCTTCAGCGTTGTTTTCTTTGTTGACTTGTGTTATGCTTTTGGCCATAGTTATACCAATCAAAAGCAATGTTTTGTGGATTAGTATGTAATCACGAATTTTTTCTCTCTCCACAGAAACTGACGGGAAACGCAAACTTCGCGGTGCCATACTGGAACTTCGCCACGGGGAAGACCGAGTGTGACGTTTGTACTGACGACCTCCTGGGGGGACGTAGTCCAGAGGACCCCTCTCTCATCAGCCCAAACTCAAGGTTCTCCAAGTGGGGTGTGGTGTGTAACAGGTCCGTGTAAATCTAGTTCTCTAATACAATTATGCTTCACGGCAGCAGAGTGGACAATGTTACTAGATATTTGAATGATCATCAGTCAAAATGTGCTATGGGCTTTAAAAAAATATTACAAATACTGCCGATATTCTAAAATGGGGGAAATTTTTTTAATTGTGGGTCCACTTTCATTAACGAAACCATGACATTTATCATGGCATGTATTTTTATGTTCTGAAATGCAGTTCTTCGGTTTCTCTCCGTGGTCTGTAATTATTTTTTGAGGAACACATTTAAATCTCCCATTTTTTTAACAGCTAAGGTTACGTATGTGCTTTTTTCATAAAATCGGTGCACAGTGGGGAGTATAACCAAAAGTAAAATATAATTTAGTGTACAGCTGAGATAAGCTCTTATCTAAATTGTTGAAGCTACCTTCCGGCCGAAGCCGAAGGAGCCTTTGTTGGTCCACCATACAGAAGTCAATGTTTCCCTTTCAGCCTGGACGACTATAACCGCCTGGTCACCCTTTGCAATGGGTCCAACGAAGGATTCATTAGGAGAGGCATGATGGAGAGGTCCGACGCCCGTCTGCCCAACATGGATGACATCCGGAGCTGCCTGAACCTGAAAGACTTCGATAGCCCACCATACTTCACAAACTCCACCTTCAGTTTCAGGTGATTCTTCCCGTCACCTACCGCACTTGATGGCATTTCGTTTCCCCCACTTTCCATCCATCTGAGGTGAACGTGTATGTGCCACGAATAACGTCCTGTTTTTTTTAGTTATCCATGTCTTAAGGGTTTTTAAATTAATATTTTAACGTCTTTTTTAGAGAGTGATGGAGTCTTAATAAAAAGAGGCCAAGAGTGATATGCTACTGCTCTCTAGTGGCATACAAATTTATTTGCTCAAAGAATAACGTTTTCAGTATGTTTTTTAACGTGCTTTAGTTCTTACTTATCTGTTAAATGGTTAGCGTTTCCTTTTGTATATCTGAATAATCAAAAGATACAAAAGAATTTGATAAGTCTTTTAGGAACACTCCGTTTGATTCCTCCGAACAATTATTTTCCTATTTATAAGATAACAAGAGGATACAACTGATTTCACGGTATTAGCAACTGTCCAGCCATGGCTTAATTGATTAAAACAGCGTTTGCCACTTCTTAAAACGCATTATTTTTTATTCATATTAACGCATTAGGGTTTAATTTTTTTTCGTTGTAAATTTGAAGTTAATGACAAAGTAAACAAATAATTTATTCTGGAAACTGGTCTGGTCCATAGCAGATTCGAATGATCAATTGCTTGGTTTCGCAAACAGGAAATAACATTTAATTTGAGAGTCTGTACTGTTTTCTCTTTGCTTTAGAAATGCTCTGGAGGGCTATGATAAACCAGACGGCGAATTTGACTCCTCCGTGTCCAACCTGCACAACCTCGTTCATTCCATCATTAACGGAACTAGCGCATTGTCTCACGCCGCTGCAAATGATCCCATCTTTCTGGTAGGGGTATATCATTCTCTAATTTTAAGAAACTGTTGATAGTAAAATATTGCAACTATAGTTATTTGGGGTGTATTTCATTACTTTGTTAAATGTATCTGCTACATTAATCTTTAAAAAACACACCGACTCAATACTTTATAGAAAGAGGAATTTACTGACCGAAAAATAAATAAATATATAGTGAAGTGGGAGTAGATAAGAACGTGAAGGCACAAAAAGCTGTGCTCAAAAATATTACTTTGTTCAAATAATTGTTAAATATGTGGTAAACGTAAGGTAAGGTCCTCTTTAGAAAATCCCCCGAAAAGCAGGGAATATATTGGCAGAACGTTTGAGTTACTGTTGCGTAATAGTTTAATACGGTTTTAGGTGCTGCACACTTTCACCGACGCCATTTTTAACGACTGGATGAAACGGTTCGTTCCTCCGAACTCTACCTATCCGGACGAGATGGCCCCTATAGGCCATAACAGGGAATTCAACATGGTGCCTTTCTTCCCACCGGTGAAAAACGAAGATGTCTATGTCCCTGCCGAAGAACTAGGATATACCTACGAACTGGACCTAGACGGTCAGTGATTCCCACTTTTCTTATCTAACTTTAGTTTTGTTAAGAAGTCAAATCAATATTTTTTTAATTTATTGCTGGTCTCTCCTGAGGTAAAATTGGGGAATAAAACCTACATTTAATGTCTGTTTTTAAAACAATAAAACTTTGTTGATGACACAAGTAAAAATATACCCGTTGACCCAAAAGTAGGAAAACAATCGTTTAGTTTTTTTTCCCCAGTACCTACTTCTTTTTGGTTATTTGCTAGCAAATTTGGATCAGCCCAAATGATAACACCATTTTCACACCTTCAACCTATGTGACTTGTATACCGACTGGTCCTAGCCCCCACACAGTCCGTGAGCGTCTGTTGAAATTTTTCTTCTCAGTATGCCCAGCATATTGTTGAATCCCTCTCCTCTCCCCCTGTGTCTTCCTCTCAGACACGGACCGTGGAGCCACTGCTACCCTGCTTGGGGCTACTCTCGGAGGGGTGTTCCTGGGGCTTCTCGTTCTGCTTCTCCTGCTGGTTCTCTATCTGCAACAAAGGAGAAAACGAGACTGTGAACCCCTCATAAAGGCGGAGTTTACCAGCACCAAGTATACTGAGGAAGCGTAGACTTTTACAGCCATTCTTGAACCCTGAAGAGTAGTCCTATAATGAGCAGTGAGTGAGTTCAAAATTTGAGATACTGGAATCCCGTTGGTTTAGTGGGGCTTTCAGATTATACTGCAAATCTGAGGAAGATTACTAATCTAAGCAGCATTCAGGGCCTACAGTTAACACACATCGGTATAGCTGCAAAATGTAGTATTCTGAGGAGATCTGAGAAGAAAAAGTACTGTAAAATAATCAAAATGTTGCCAGGTGTCTGGTGTGTCACTGTAACAATGTAAAAAAAACTACTCTTTACTGTTCTGTACACATTCTTGCACCATATTGGAGTGATAAATAAAAATAAACTGATTACATAGATGCTGAGTCTTTTAATACTGTATATGGTGTGTCAGTAGTTCATCACCAAACACCAAATTTTAAATGGAAAGCAGAGTTATCAATCAATCAAACGATTTTTTAACCTGTTTTAATAACCTTAATAGAACGCTGTCTAGGAGTACTACAGGTGCGCGAGCTGGTCTTTTATTTACACTATCCTTTGGTCACGTCCAAGGTTGGCGGAAGTTGGCATCCCAGGTGTGGTGTCCCTGGCCACTTGCCTGTAGATTCTCATCAGCATTGATAGGCCACAATGCAACCAGGCAGAGGAAAGAACTAGGAATGAAAGAACTATGAATGAAAGTGAGTGTTGAGAGCGGCCAGCTTGAATAAACCCATGGTAAAAAAATGTCACTTAGTAATAAGCAATAAGTATGTCTAAAGTCATGAATCACCGTCAACTTTGGTTCGGAGCTAGCTAAGGAAAAAAAGAAAAAGCAGTTACAAAATACCGGAATCCATCAGGTTGTTGGATTGCAGTTGGCCTAACCATGCCATATGTGGCCTCACATTATGTAACTCTCTGTCTCTGGTTCTTTATCTCCAATCAATCACACCCGATTTTATATGGAATTTCCTAATGTTTACGTAAAATTGTGAAGAATTAAATTTTCTCTCCAATTAAACGTACAGCACACTTTTTGTCGTTTTGCAATACACTTATGTGCACGTGTCTCAAAAGCAAACCTGCATATCTCTACGTCTAGCTATAATGCAACCCAGTTACCGTCACCCTTGTAAAGTGACAACCATAACTGCAGGCTACATTCACCCGGTGGATAGGCGCCAAAACATTTTTTTTTCATCAAAAATTTAATTTGGTTCTAGTGTGTTGGCTCACGTGCCACAAACCTCGCTGTCCACACATGCAAAACCACGGCTGGACGATGCGCTCTGCAGCGCAGACAGACCGCTCAAGAACTTGTGCACTGACTGGAAAGAAGGTGAGCCACTGCAAACCTGCAAAGCCCAAAGGTTTGGTAATTTACATGAGTAAATCCGGCGTCTCATTTCATGTGAAATTTAAGCCAATGGGAGATGTAGGGTTGTTTTTAATAAATGTTTATTTGCACACCATCATTATTTGTCTGTATACAAGAGTAAGAAAACCCAAATGCAAACCATTTTAATTGTTTTTAAAAAATTGTAAGGCAGGTCTGCTTGTGCCACACGTCCGATCTGTAAAACTTCAATCTTAGTTTTCTTATGCAGCATATTTCAGCTGGAACAATTAGATCCCTATAGTGCTCTTCAAACTATTTAATCCTTTCTTTCTGTAAAATATAGTCGTATGTATCTCTTGACCAGATTTATCTATTTGACATGGCTTTTCAGGATTAATTTTCCTGATGTAGATAAATTATGTTTTTAACATGACAAAAGTAGGTCATCTAAAACACATCTTCAAAGTGCGATGCTAAAAAATAAAACATAAAAAAGGCCTCTTGCACCATCGTTACATTAAAATACATAAGAAAGCTGTTTAAAAATGCTGTTTCTACTTTCTTAGATTCTCAACATCATACACACTGTTTTGCTTGAAATAACTCAGTTACAACTAAATACAATTAATTTAATATTCCACTTTATGATTTTGTATTTATAAAGTGATAGCTACACATTTAGACAGAGGACAAATTAAAAACGGAAAAAACTTGCAACAAAGAAGACTTGTTCTATGGACATTCTGAACACTTTGTGGTGATGAATTAAATAGAGGGGTTAAAGACGTCCCAAGTGACGATGTCCTTTGATTTTTTTTTAGACATCTGTAGTGACAGGACTCTTTTGCATAACTGAAGCCAGTATCGTTGGCCTCCAGCTGAAGAGGATAAAAAAGTCTCGTTCACCACACCACAGCACAGCACCCTCTGTAGCCCGATCCTCCGGTCTCCGCACTGCCACATTCTCATTTCCAGAACCTACACGGTTTGGGAGCGACCGTTCCTTCATCGTTTAGAATGTTGAAAACCTTCACGGCGCACTGAAATTCTCCCAGGACTCAGGGCACCTGGAGAGCTCAGGACTCTCCCCTCGTCGAAGACGATTCAGTAATCCATCCAGGAGCAGCCAGCCCAATTAAACCTCATGCAACCAGATTCAATCTCCCTCCATCGGACACCTTGACTCGTTGGCTTCTGTTGGGAGTTTCTGTTTAACGGTGCTTTACCCAACACCAGAAATCATTTCAAATACATAGACCTTCATACATGTTTTTTTAGGACACAGACATACCGCAGAGCATTCTGGGACCAAAGATGCTGAAATATTGTTCTGCCATTATTGAGACAAATCACTTTAAAAAAAGGGGGGGGGGGGCGAATTTCAACAGATGGAAAAACATGAATACTGTGACAGCACCTTCTGAAGTTATTCTTGAAGGATACTTGATCATTTGAGACCTATAAAAATACTTTTGTTCTCTGTTCATTGTGTAACTTTGACTCCAATTCAAGAAGCAAAAATTATTACCAAAAGCAGGGACATGGGCTTTTTCAAATAACTAAAAATAAAATGGTATTTTAAAAAAAAAAAATGCTCTGCATTTTCTGTTTCCATGCGTAAGGTAAAAAAAAAAAAACATCTACCACAAAAAGACCAATTTTTGGTGCTCTTGATAGGAAACAGTTTTTTAAAGAATTTTTGTAGGATCAAATAATCACAACTGATTCATATAAATTATGCAGGGAGCAAACAAACTGAAAACTGATTTCTCAAATACCCTTTCAACCATTAAACTATAGGTTTACGATATGAAAATTCCCATGAAGGCTACTCAACCTTCTCAAAGGATGACCGCAGACTTATCAAGTGTGGAATAAAAGCAAAAACAGACAAACAGCGACCACAACAACAACGAAAAGAGGTTGACAAAACACCTTGCATGTTTACAGACATGTCAACCCTGAGCTAATAGATAAGTTAAAATCTGTGATTATAAAAATAGATGATTAATACCAGACTAGAAGTGAGAAAGACAGAGCTTTTTTCCCGTTAAACAGATGTAGGCCTACTATAATTCAGGAGCACACGTTTCTCTTTAAAAAATACATGTATTAAAAGGGATCATATTCAAAATATGAACCACCACCGTGAGCACGCTCAGAAACAACACACGGACGAGACGGTGAGGAGTGCCAGATTGGTTTCTAGGGGGCGAGACGTGCAATGGTTTCTATGGAACATTGTAAGTCAGGTGAAACGGTAAATTGTTAAAAAAATAAAAACCAGCCTTTGTTTAAAGCACACCCAAAACAGACGACAGGGCATTTCCATTGAGTGAAAATCGGCGAAGCGGCAAGGAACCTAAACAATGTCCGCGTTTGAAGGAACACAATGTGATCATGAGTAAAAGCTTGAATAGATATGAGCTATCTTTTACAAAAAATGATTTATAACAACCCTAGGTTTAGAATTCCGCAAAATGACAAGCTGAATTAGAATCGAATGGAACCAAATGTAAAACGTTTATTTTGGCGAGTCATTGGCACACAATTGTTGAAAGTTTATTATTATAAATATACATAAATAATATGAATGTAATCTCGATATATCAGAAAAAAATGTCACTTGTTAAACTAACTATTTTAGAAGTAACTGAGAGCTCATATTACTTAAGCTATTACTTATGATTTTCCCATGAATTCTCACAGTGGTACATAATGTTCTTTTTCGTATATACTTTTCTGTTCTGGCAGGATTGGAGCAGTTTGATCTTCCTATCTCCTGACAATATCACTTCTGTTGTATTAAAGAAAAATATAAACATAATTTTTCCTTTGAAAGAACGTCTTAAAGACTAAGTTCTTCAGGAGGAGGTTTTTTTTGCCAACTTGTAGGATATAGGGCAAATAATTCAGCCAGTAAAAGGTGCACCAAGCATTCTTTAAGGGGTGAAAAAAACAACAAAACGGGGAAAGCAGTACGCAAACTCATCTCTCCTGTACTAGTTTGGTCGCCAAGGTTATAGTCTTAACTGCTTGGGGACATAACTGCAGTGAAACCCTGACGCCCAAGGCCAACCCCACCGGCATTATCTCCATTTCCTCTGCAGTGCCAGGACTGTGAGGGTGAAAGCGGCGCCCACCAGCGCCAGGGAAGAGCTGGGACGGGTGGCGGCGGCTGCGGCGGCTGACGCCCGCTTGTTGCTCCTGTCCGTGCCCCCCACCACGGGGGCCTCCGTGCTGATGAACTCAAACTCCGTCACGCACGCCTCCGTGCACCCGCTCCCGCTGCCCGATCCGCTGCCTTCGTCGCCTGGAAAAAGAGCAAACAACCCATGCGTCACCACGGGAAAGGACCATCGAGGTGGGCTCTGCAATGAGGCTGCCGTTCGGAATCGCAGGTGCCCCAGCAGCCCAGCCTACCCCTGCCCCCACTTCCCCTAACAGGAAGATCCATCTGAAGGCCTGAAATGAGGAGCAGGAGGCGTCAGAAAAAACAATCCCAAGGACGTGGCGGAGGATAACATCAGTGTCAATCTCTATCATGTCACAGCCTGTTATTATTTCTAACATGGGAGTGGACGTTATTTATTTTCCTAATGATGGAAGTGCCGTTGGTTTCAGAGTAATGGATATGATTTTGTGGCTCTGGACTGTTTGGGTCAGCGAAATTAATGAAGCTTCACCACTCTGTATTGTTACGAATTCCTCAACAATTTACCCAGAGGAGAAGGACAGTGATTCCTTACCAATCTACCCAGGGGAGAGAGACTGAAGAGAGAGACGTCTCTCCTGATAAATCAACAAACCGCTCAGAGTTGATCTAAATGTGACTTACATTTAATCAGAAGGCCTGGCACTTGATCATGGTTTCTCCTGGTGCATTGTGGGTATTGAAACCCTTGATGGAAGACTCAGTGGTCATTTTATTTCACCAGGAAATTTTACTTTATGAAACGTTGTCAAATGTGGATTAATGGTAAAGTTGACAGCATAATGTCATGCGAATCAGTGCCCAGCAAAAAGCGATGAATAAAAAGTTTGTTTTTAATTTTTCAGAGAATTCTTGGATTTTAAAAGTTTTTACCTAGATCTGTAGTAGAACACTTTATAGCAAATACCGAGATGCATTTTCTGTCAGTTTTTTTTGTTTGTACTTTCACTGCTGTCAGGTTAGCTAAGGCCTTAGACCTCAGGTAACTTACACAGCAGATCTGCACAAAGATGCAGTGTGCCATATAAACTGGTCACACTGTAAAAACACGCTAAGATTTAACTGTGTCATTCAGTGTGAAATCAAGCTATGGGTTTCTTTCTGCATTTATGAAACCCAATCTGAGAAAATAAAGCATCACATTGCACTGTTGATTTGATGCCCAAATGTAAGATAACGTGAATGACAAAAGAAAATGTTTTTGGCAATAAATCCATATACTCCAGTTTCATGGAATTGTACTTTTTGGATTAATTTATAAATCTGCTAGCGATTAGTGACAAGTGATTAGTTAATTAATATCTCTTTGCTCAGCTTTATAAAACACTTAAATGTGCCATTTATGCTTTCACTAAAAATGAAATAATCACAATCCATTTGGTAGATGTTTCATTAAATTTAAATTATATACAATTTAATAATTATATCCGGTAATGAAATCATGGATTTAAAAAATACAAGCTCATTAAAAAAATGGAGGGGGGGCGCATTACCCCAGTACATCGGGCTGTCTTGGGGACAGACGGCATGGTGATTGCCCGACTCAAACAATATGGAAATTAGATTGTTTAATTCAGCTCCTAGTTCCGGCCAGCGGAGGATGGGTTCCCCCATTAAGCCGGGTTCCTCTCAAGGTTTCTTCCTGCCAGAGTTTTTCCTTGCCACTGGAATGCTTTTGGGAGGGGTCAGTCCTGGGACATACTGTATTTCTCTGTTTGTAAAGCGTCTTTGTGACGTGGAAACATGTGAAAAGCACTTTATAAAAATTGATTGACTCACTGGAGTCCTGGAAGTAGATGTCGTGGCCGTTATAGGCGTTCCTCAGTTTGTTGGTCATCACTCTCAGGGCCATGATCTGCTGGCGGATGAAGGTGTCGGGTCTGGTGATGTCCACTTCCACCTCAGGGTTGGACAACTGGTTGGTCAGGCCGTCTTTCGAAACCTCAGGAAAATATCTGCGGACACACAGTGCAGCTAGAATGAGATGACACACCTCAGGGCAGGGCACCTAAAACAAGACTACACACCACAGGGCAGCTAAACTGAGACTACACACCACAGGGCAGCTAAAATGAGACTACACACCACAGGGCAGCTAACGTGAGACTACACACCACAGGGCAGCTAAAATGAGACTACACACCACAGGGCAGCTAAACTGAGACTACACACCACAGGGCAGCTAACGTGAGACTACACACCACAGAGTAGCTAAAATGAGACTACACACCACAGGGCAAGCTAATGTGAGACTACACACCACAGGGCAGCTAAAATGAGACTACACACCACAGGGCAGCTAACGTGAGACTACACACCACAGGGCAGCTAAACTGAGACTACACACCACAGGGCAGCTAAAATGAGACTACACTCCACAGGGAAGCTAAAACTACACACCACAGGGCAAGCTAATGTGAGACTACACACCACAGGGCAGCTAAAATGAGACTACACACCACAGGGCAGCTAACGTGAGACTACACACCACAGGGCAGCTAAACTGAGACAACACACCACAGGGCAGCTAAAATGAGACTACACTCTACAGGGAAGATAACGTGAGGCTGCACACCACAGTGTGGCTAAAACAAAGCAACACACCACAGTGCAGTTACAATGATAATGCTTATTCTGTTGTAATAGGCACAGATCTCGACAGCTGCTGGTAAAAAAACAAAAGTTTTTGCTAAATGCTAATATGTACCTCACTGAGCACTCAGACGGGAAAAGGGCTATTAAGATCACTCTTTCATTTATGACAAGGAAAACAACGATTTATTAAACGATTAGTATAATGCTTTGATCTGTTCTCTGAATGGCCATACAGCCCTGCAGGGTAATACATTCAGACAGCCTCATTAAAGTCTGTGTCATGATCTGTCTTGCATGCAGAATCTGTCTGAGGGATCGGAGGAGTGGTTCCCCAAAAAAACGGGAACGCCCTCCAGTTGCCCATGCCTAACAAAAAAGCAACCGCGCGCTGAAGGCGCAACTGCCTGCTGTTTAGATGCAGTGGTTTGTCAGGGGTCAGCGAACGTGCAGGGGAACAGACAGCAGGGACATATTTCCTAAACGCCAAAGTGTGTATTGTCCGAAACCCCACCGAAACGTCAGCCAACGGCATACTTGTGTAAGGCTCGCAGCCCCCAGATTTACAGCCACTAAAGCATCCGATTTATTCCTCAGAGTGGGAAAATGTAGGGTGGGAAATGAAATCTGGAGTACAGAGTTGGAAATGCGGGTGGGAAATGAAATCTGGAGTACAGAGTTGGAAATGCGGGGTGGGAAAGAAATCGAGAATGCATTCTCACCGTTCCTGCTCAGAGTGAAGGAAACATGATGTAATATGAGGAACTTAAGGACACGTTTTAGAACACAATCTGGCTTTATGGTGGCTTTGTGAAGACTGAAGCTAATGAGAATGACAGAACTCTTGAAGACCTTCACCTTCACTTTTGTTTTGCTTCCCTCCAGAACCATATCCTTTTTTTGGCCTTCATGGTGAAAGGCCCATGAAAACAGTTCTGCAGGTATGTCTGTTCAAAGTTAAAGAAAAGGCGACTCTTGCCAAAGTCGTCAGATTTCTGTAAGCAAAGCACTACTATTAAAGGTAATTTGGCCCAGGTCTCTGTCTGTGACCTGTCATGAAAACTTACAGCGGGAGCTATCACAAAGAGGATTTCTTTTAAAATGACTAATAGGACAGCACAACAATAATACGCAATTATTAACAGCAACGCTAAAATGAAATCTTAATCCCATTCTTAAATTTAGCTTTCTTCCAAAAGCTGGAGTATGGATTTGGACATTTAAATCAGAGTAATTTGCCCATCGCCTCACGGGAAAAAATTTCAGTATTTAGACTCAGTTTGTCCAATCTTTTTCTCTGCTAATGAAATTAACTTCACACTGTGATGTTGGGGGGAAAAAACCCCCACATCAAACAAATGAAAGACAAACAGTAAACTTCCTCTCCAGGGGGAAAGATTCCTGTGTTTACTGCAGCCTTTCATGTGCAGTGAGGTCCTGGGAGAACACGCAGACCCATCTTTCTTTATTTTCTCCAACTCAGCTTCATTTCCCAGATAGAAAGGCCTTCTCATCTTTTCTTTAGCGTTGGGAACCAAAAAGATAAAGGGAGAGCTGCCTACTTCAAGCCTAAGGCACAGAATACGGCCGCTCTGTGCCCCTCTTCGGGCTGGGAGGAAATCCTGACCTTCCGGGCTGACTGTGGTGGTGGCATAGACAGGCGTGGTGATGGTGCCCTCACCTCCCCTTTGTGTGTCCGTTCCAGCACGACTCCTCGTCTGACATCTTGGCTGTCACATTGTGCTCCGTGCAGATGTCCTCGGGCAAGGTGGACCAGAACTTCTTGGACTGCTTCAGCTTCTCTTTAACGTCCAGGACCTAGACCCACCAGCACACACACACACCCCAAAAAAAAAAGAGAGGAAAGAAATTAAGCAGGAATGGCAGGCTGTTTACATAGCCTTCCTTAGCATTCAGGAA
Organism: Hiodon tergisus; assembly: GCA_025775045.1. Lineage (NCBI taxonomy): Eukaryota > Metazoa > Chordata > Actinopteri > Hiodontiformes > Hiodontidae > Hiodon > Hiodon tergisus. The sequence continues at coordinate 5,046,299 of JAOVYW010000031.1, forward strand.
TTAGCCCGCGTCATTGAAAATCAACACTTGCAAACTTCCTCCGGACAGAAGCTGGCGGTCAGGGGGAGGGGCTGTGGACTCACTCGCAATTAGCGTTCTGCTGCAACTGCTGATGCTGTGGCTGGGGGAAGGATCAAATTCCCAGCCTGCCCCGAGTTCAGAGAGGCGCTCATGAATATCACATGAACATCCAGCTAAGCAGGATACAACATTGCAACTTCGGAAACAGGGAGAGACGGAGGGCATATCACAGGGCCACAAGAAAAGGAAATAAAGATTGGGTTGTTTTTTTAGGAGAAAACATTGATCCGTTTTGGAAAATGTCTCTGACACTGCATTCGTTTTAAAATGCGTCCTGCACGCCTTTATAGGACTGTGTTGACCTTTCTAGGACAGTGCTGTCAGACCCCCGGACCTGGAGACCCAACATGTGTGTGCTGGTTTTCCATTAGAAAGCCAGCTCGTTGTTAAATGGGGTCAATCGAGCAGTTCAGTTAATTTTAATTCAGTTTGCTTTTATCTTTTCCGTTGGCACAAAGAATCCCTTCTAGAATATCACTTCCTCTCCCACCTCTTCCTCTTATTCTAGTCACCAGGCAAAAGACGTCGACTCAAGATCAGTGCTGAGTTCTAACCTTGGAAGTAGAAAGTTAAGAGACATTGAATGTTCCGGGCTGAGAGACACTGATCAACATTGTTCTTCTGAGAAACATGGTTCAACGCAACGGTCCAAAGCATTCTCAAGAGAATGAAAATATCCCTGTCAGCCCCAGTCATGTGACAGTGTTATAATATACTGCATTTTCACAATTTACTGAAAACATTTTCGTATAATCTGATTTAACAGTTCAATGTTAGATCTTGTTCTCACACATCTGCAGCTAAAAGGCTGATAAAAAAAGAGAGCTCCAAGCGACAAAAGTTTTATTTTTGACATTTCTTTAAAAATAAAAGGGTGATGCAATAATCCTGCCTACAGCAAGGTAGAGTTTCAGATTCCGTAAAACGGATAGGAACACTGCAGGTACATAAATTTCATACATAAATCTCAGACGCGGCTCTCAGTCTGCGCAGCACTGGAGCCCACTGCAGCACTGGTGAGGACAAACAAAGCGCAGAGCTTGTGATGCCCTTGTGACGGTGATGAGCAGACCGCTGTGCTTCAGTGAAGCACCCACGGGTCCAGTGTGCATCGATCCGCCGTACACCAGATGACAAAGTCAGATTACGGGCAGTCGCCTTTCTCCACCCGAAATACAGTAATAGCGACACCATTTCTACAGACAAACACGACTGGCCATTAGCAAACAGTTATTATCACATTTCGCCTGCCTAGAAGTTGCTCTTTATCCAGGGCGTCTTAGATTTTTCAGTATCTCGTTTCAGATTTGTGTTAAGTAACTGGCTCAAGGGTTCAAGGGAAGATTCTCTCCTTGGATTCGAACAAGGCTTTGAACTAGCAACCGACTGGTTACAGGTCCAGGCCACAATGCCGCACTACTCATCCACTGTACAGACAAGAAAAAACGTTAGGCTGTCATTGTTGCTCTGAAGAATGAGAAACGGAAGGATGATCTATCCCTACCATGACGTATTGTATCACTCGCATGGTTTTGGGGGAAATAAATATTTCCAGCACTTCTGTCAAAATACAGTACACAGACATCATTTAGAAAACTACGAAATCTGGAAAATTGTTTGCTGGTTGGAGTGGCTCAATTTTGTCCCACTTGGACTGAAAGCAGAATGATGGCTCCAATCATGCTTTGTTCTTAAAAAAAAAAAACCTTTTAACAACAGCATATACTCTAGAGCCCACTGACATAAAAGCATGTTTGTGTCTGATCAGCGCCCTGTAATATGGGAAAGCACGTTTCAGTTCAAGCTTTTGATTAGACTCTGGGGCTGCTTCCTGGGAACACGACGGGGCTTGACTGTCCTCTCAGTGAGCCCAGGTATCAGCATCGACAGGAAGGAAACAGCGGCGAAACGCATAATAGTGAGCAATCACACCCCCTGCTGGTGGTCCTGTCACATGGCCACGGGGAGTCGTTTCAAAGTCTTTCCAATTCCTTCCAGCCAGCCAAGCGGACAGTTGGCCATCCGCCGCTGGGTGAAATCACGTGTCCCCTGAGATGACCTGGGGCTCGGCATGGAGTGCCTCCTTGACAAACCGGCCAGCTGTTTGGATCCACAAACACCCGTTAGGGGTGACAATGCCCACGAGGAGCCCCGGGGAGGGTGCCTCTCAGTGGTGTGTAACGTGCACCCTCAGAACACGCACGAATATTCCACAGAGCCGAACATCCAATGAGACAAAGCGATGGATAAAAAATAACCATTCAATTCCTGCGCTTGTACCTAGACCAGTCCTTCCCCAAACCACCACAGACCCAGCTACCAGCCCAAGCCCCCAATAATGACACTGAATAAAATATGTCATACTTCAATATTTCCTATTCAATATGTGAATAGCTGATATTTCATCAAATTACATCATGCGTCGGTTATTTATTCATTCACCCACAACGACCATGGAAACCAACGTGCCCAACTGGATACAGCAGCATTAAAAGTAAATTATTTATTCGACCCCCAAAATAAAATACAAAATATAAATCATATGTTTTGCAGAGCTCAGTATATGTACACTGTGTTTCAAAAAAAGTTTTTTTTCTTAGAAGATTTTCTTTGTAATATTTCCATATCCAAATACACATATGTATATAATACGGTCAGTAGAGGGCGCTACATCACTGGAGAACAGAGAAACCAGAACTACCGTTGTGTAAGAATAAATAAATAAATAGAAAGCGAGAGACACAGTGTGTGCGTGCGCGCGCGTGAAAAAGACAGAAGGAAAGTGACACAGAAAGAAAGAGAAAGAGCAGGAGAAGGTGAGAAAGGCTTTCTCATGCATTATAACCTCGGTGCTCCCTGTGTGCCACACGCAGACAATAGGAGCAATTAACATTAAAATTTAAAACCGTGCTTCTGCAGCAGGTGGGAGGAAGTGAGATAAAGCACTACAGCTCTGTGTTAAGATGGAGTCCTGGGGATCAGAGATTTCAACAGCACTACGTGTGAGGTCATTACTAGATAATAATCAATGATGAAAAAAAAAGGTGCTGTTGTAGTTATAGTCTAGTAGTTTTCAGTGAGTAACCCAGTCCTGTCTGCGCCAGAGACACAATCATATCCTCTCTTTAGCAATTTCCTTCAACGTGAAATGTTTTAGCTGTGGCAATAACACCCATTAAATTGCCATAATCCAGTGGAAACTTCTGAGGAAAGCGTGTTTATTTATGGGAACGACACAATTTCCAGGTCTTACATGAAGTGCCCACAATGAAGCCCAGTAAGCCGCGGTTTGTCACACATGTCCCACACAGCACACATTTCCCACATTTCCCAGATGTCCCACACAGCACACATGTCCCACACGTCCCACATAGCACACATGTCCCACATGTCCCACACAGCACACATGTCCCACACGTCCCACATAGCACACATATCCCACATGTCCCACACAGCACACATGTCCTACACAGCACACATGTCCCACACAGCACACACGTCCCACATGTCCCACACAGCACACATGTCCTACACAGCACACATGTCCCACACGTCCCACACAGCACACATGTCCTACACAGCACACATGTCCCACACAGCACACATGTCCCACACATCCCACACAGCACACATGTCCTACACAGCACACATGTCCCACACGTCCCACACAGCACACATGTCCTACACAGCACACATGTCCCACATGTCCCACACATCCCACACAGCGCACATGTCCTACACAGCACACATGTCCTACACAGCACACATGTCCCACATGTCCCACACGTCCCACACAGCACACATGTCCTACACAGCACACATGTCCCACACGTCCCACACAGCACACA
>JAOVYW010000031.1:5057011-5072069 GCA_025775045.1 Hiodon tergisus
GGCCTAAATATATTGAAAGAGAGAGTGAAAGACAGAAACAGAGACAGGAGGCACTCTGCACAGTCAGTTTACAGTAACCAGATTATCCCACAGTTTCCCTGGTTTTGTTCATAATCATTGTTCCTTCTTATTACAATATTGGTTTTACAGTTTTACAGAATACAAATACAGTCATTTTTAAAGCCGTTTTTTGCACAGAGAGAGAGAGAGAGAGAGAGAGAGAGAGAGAGAGAATGAAACCTCCAGAGGAGAAGTCTTGGTCACCTGGTTTCACATGGAGAAAATGTTTTGTGGAGCCACAAACCAAACCACCAGGGAGGTATTTGTGGATTCTAGCGGAAGGAACCTCAGGGGTGTTTTATCCCATCCCCCTATGAGGCAAATGCATGGATAGGTATTTCAAAACTAATTAGAATCATAGTAAACAACAACCTTAGGTATCTGGGGATACAGCCAAACGTGCGCCGTAGCACACTCGCACAGAAGCACGTCCAATGACACAAGAAAACGGCTACGATGTGCAATCTAAACAGGTTTTCCATTCCTTTTCAACCCATGAGAAACCTAAGCACTTGCTCAGCAAATAAAATGCAGCAACCACCAGAGGATTCTGCTATACAGTATGTACCGCGCATAAACATGTGTTCCTGCCTTGCCTACTGAACACGCTCGCAACCTTGGATAATGAGCAATGTCGGACGTGAACTGCAGCTTTTTAAGATATCCGCCTTCTCACAGTCTCAGGAAAAGAACACACGCTAGCACACATTGATAGATGAGTGTTCTTGACCCACATATCTGCCCAAGGATAAACTGCGAGCCGCAACCTGGGAGAACGGCAATGACCGGTCAATGCTCTGTCGGCTTCAGGCGGGGGAGTTCCCTCATCCCTGCCCTCAAACACGGGAGCGAAAAAAAGGGAGGAAAAAGGAAAGGTGATAAATGGGAACCTTTGTCACTGCTTCTTAAAGACCTGAAGAAGTCCTCGTTGACGTGTAAGAAAGGAACTTGAAGAAAAATGGGTCTCTCCACCAGGCTCCAGGAAGGGCAAACACAAAATACGGACAGTCTCTCAAAAGCAAGAGGGAAGGGATGCTTACTGTAAAAAAACCAATGGAAAAACTGCAGCGTACAAAAGGGCACAATGCAAATGATCATTACAGGAACCCTTCTTCAGCTGAGCATTTGTTGCTGCTATATTTTAGTTGTTGCTATGTTTTGATTAAAGGAAAATTGCCAAGAGCAAAATGTTCTGAGCTTTAAAAAAATAATATATGTATTTACAATTTCGGTCTTTAATAGATAAAAAAATATCTACCGACACAATATTGAAAAGGATTTCACTTTTCATTCACTTTTGTGAATGACACACTTAACCTCTGGCAATATAGATGCCAGTATAGTGGGTTCGCCCTGTTGAATAATTACAGATGTGAACCGTTGAGGAATGTTGAAAAGACGCGAGAGGAAGGCTTCCTTTCAAGTGTCTTAGTCAAGGATGATCAGTGAGGAGCCGAACTGGGTCAGAGTCGGCCCCCACTGAGGCCCAGTCAAGTCTAGACAGCATCAAACGCTCCTCTGATCCTACAGAACATCCGGGAAACTCGCGCTGGATGGTGCTTGGGTTGTATTTCCCACAGAGTCGCAAAACTCCTGTTTCGTCTCGGTGTCTCCGGTCTGGCAGATGGGTCCGCGCTGTGCCTGGTGACCGCGTGACGGACGCAGGACTCACGGGGGTGTCTTTCAGGCCCTGCGGTAGTCAGATCAAAGCGGGCCCCAGCGAGAGGACGCGAGGGGTGCCGCTCGTATCCTCGGACTGAACCGGAGGGTGCCGCACGCTGCCACTCCAGGCACTTTGCAGAGGAACGGGATAACGGTGCGGGGGCAGCGACAAAGCGTTTGGCCAAGGGCGCCCGGGAGAAACCCGGCATAAAAAACCTTGAAAACAGGCTCTGCCTCACCCTGTTAACATGAACTCTCAGAGATTATGTGGATTAAGGAGGCGCAGGGACAAAGCCACCTGCTGCCAATTTAAAGGCTTAACCTCTGTAATAGAATTAAAGTACCAGGGCATAGTGTTGCAGGCATACTTACAGGAATGAAAAGATTCCTAGGCTGTCAATCCACCACCTATTCACATCCACTCAATGACCCTTTACAGAAGTAGAGTATTTCACCATTGCGGTGTACGGTACTTTTCTTCACTTTTTAAAGCAGACTGGCCTGGAAGAAACTTAAAAGCATCCATGCAAAATCCTGCAGACTGGCGTGTAACAAGGCTGGCGTTAGACAGCTGATCAGTTAAAAGATCTACGCTCTATGATTATTTACGGTCCTTGCAGATGCCCTTGACCAAAGAAACTTGAACAAAGCATGTATTCAAAGAGAATGGTTAATAAAGGGTTACGTGCCACATTCAAGCATCTCCTTTGTGAGACTCGAACCCACTGCCATTTTATCCCACAGCATGTTCTTTCTAGCGCTACACCACCGACGGCCTAATTGCAGAAGGGACTTGCAGACTGTCTGAACTGAGAAAATTGGCCTTTTTATTTCAATGGGGTGCTATGACAATTGAATAGTTTTTATTTGTATTGTTTTTTTGTTTTTGTTTTTTGTATAACACACATCAGTGGTAGGTGTCAAAGCCATTTACTTCAGGAGAAGAAAGACTCACTGGGTCATTGATGATTATGAAATACATTCTTGATGAAACTCGGCTTCAGAACACGAGGGAGGTAAAACTAAAATCCACAGGATTCGATTGCTAATGGGAAACGGCTGGTTTACTCATGGCGCTCTGGATTTGACAAAACATCCGTCAACAAACGCCCGAGTTATCAACCAATCAAAAGGCGCTTCCACCATCTGGCCACAAGTATGCGGGTAAAATCCTTTCTTTCAGTCAACAACAATTTTCACATCATAAAGCCACATATTTTGGACCTCTTACCGCCACAAAAGCCCAAAACCAATCCGGGATTGCAAAACCAGGTTGGAACGTTAGTATTTCTAAGTAAAAACGTCCTGCCTGTATCATTGCTGTGGCCCTAGAACAGGATGTCCTTAAACCCGATTAATATTATTTTCATATTGGGTACACTTTAAATATTTATACATATAAAAAATAACTATATAGGATTTGGTATCAGGCATCTGGGGGTATAGGTTATAGTTCAGGATTGGGGTATATTAATGGGTTTTATCGGAAAAGATATAGGATTGGGCATAGGGTATAGAAGTTTAGGATTGAGGTATATAAAAGGGCTTTATTGGGATAACCATATCTTCATCGCACAGTACCCTTAGATTAAGTTTACTTCCAATAAGTCAGCTAGCTTCCTTCTAGGTTGCATAACTCAAAATTAAGCAAACAGTACTCCAATAAGCCACTTATTTTGAGTTGGGTGTGTGTGGCTATAAAATAGAAAAATAATACAATAATAAGCAAATGCATCTTTCTAACAATAATGTATGATACCATGATGCACACTTCTAAACAGTAGATAGGTAGGATTAGATACGTTTACGGCAAACACTGGATATACTGGAAAATCTTCTCCAAAGAAGCTCTTCAATGTATTTCATTCTAACGGCAGTATTTTTCTCTGCCACTCCGAAAACATTAGCACATAATAAAAACCCCCAAGTGAATTGTGCAATTCAAAGTCGTTTAGGTAAAACTAAATTTGACAACCTAATGTTCACTTAAGATATCAAAATGGAACCGAAAGCTGCCCACTTCTGAACCATAAGGTTTGTGGGCAGCTTGTATAGGCTACTCCACATTCTATCAGCCTAATCTCCAGAGCCCCCTGGGGTATGTTGGTCTTTGTACCAATCAAGCTCTTTTAATTCAGTCAATTGAGCTGTTCATTCAATAATTATTTCTTAAGGTACGGGATCTACAGATTAACAATATATAAGGGCGTGTTTTTCGCAAAAAAAAAACAAACAAAAAAACTCAATGCATTGAGGCCTGTCATTTAATCAACAACGTAGTCAAACCTAATGAATTAATTCATATGTTGGTAGAAAATCCAGCACAACCGAGAGACCCCTAGACCAGGACTGAATACCACTGGTCACACAACACATCATAGTTGTAAAGTTATTTATGAGAATCATCACGGATAATGATTTTATGCTTATTGTATGTGCTGCAGTATGATTCGCTGTCAATCAGGCATTTTACAATATAGGTCATTTTTCTCTCCGAAATTTGATCGGGCCAGTAATATAAACACCCCATGCCCGAAATATGAAGTCAATGTGACTTGTACTTCCTGAGAAGAATGATTTTGAGCAATACTACAATACTCTAATTTCGGGGTCAAACTACATGTAGTTCCATATTTGGCGAGATATTGCGATAAAACTTAGTAAGTGTGCTAGAACAAAAAAAAGAAAAAAAGGTTCAAATATAATTTCCAGCCATAAGTATAAAAATGCAAACCTGGCAAACTGATAAGTTTTTAGTTCTTAAAAAGAACTAAAAAGCTTTGCTGCTTGAACCTTGCTGCTTGAAGTTATTTTTACTGCTGCAGTATTTTAAGGAAAATTTCTAAAGAGTACAAGACTTACAAGTCTTATTTTTAGTAAAATATATTAATGTCTTATTAACCTTTAACTCTTGGGAAAATAATAGCATAGTGCATTTTAATCATTGGGTTTTGCTAAGGTTACTGTATAGTATTGGAGTGGGTGAGAGAGTAAGACCCCACAGAGACAAAATAAGAGGTTTATAAGTTCCCGGGTTTGATTCCCTGGGAAAAGTATAAAATAAAGGGAATAAAAAAGTAAGTACAAAAATAAGTACAGCTTAGTAATTTATTTCACACTTTCTGTATAATATATAACATTGTTGTAGTGATTTACATATTCTATAATTTCTCTGCAATTTTGCAGAGCATTTTCCCACCAATGATAAATGCAATATAAATTAAATGGACTATTGATTGATTGATGTTCTTTGTGAAGGCTTCATGAGATAGATGTTCTCTCATGCCAGCGATGGTTGGCAGGGAAGTAAGGTAAAGCCTGTTTCTTCAATTTCAGGAAACTTTAATCTTGCACTGGACATGAACACATACAAGTAGCATTTGTGATTCCTACCTTTGACCTCCCAAAATGAACCCCCCATGAATCCTATGGCATAGCCCCGGGAATTTACTCTGTGTGAACCAGAGCTTACCCTGATTTTTACATTCTATATTATAGCGACGTTAGAAGTGATTGCCCTGGTCCCTGCTGCGGTATCTGAAATTGCGGCTTCAGATTGTCCAGCCTTTATCTGACTATGCCTGAGAGCGGGGAGGGGCAGTGAAACCAAGAGGCATGTTGGGTAGAGGGAGTATTCAACCCTAGTTTGCCCACACACACACTCTCACAGCTCTACTTATTCACCATCATGGATTTGCTTAATAGGTTTGATTAACCCCTAGTGCTACTGTGCTGAGACAGGGATTCTGCTAGCCGGTGAACCATCCCACAACGGTTCCTGCTACAATCCTCCCTCCTCCAAGGTCTGCGCTAATTCATCCGTCTACGTTTCTGCGGTTCTGTCACCATTTGGCACACTGTGACTACACTGTCGGTTTATGTAACTAATGGGACCCCCCCACCGGAAATAAGCCACCGGCCCCCTCAGAGCCGACAGGGATAGGAGGTGGATTGGACTCTTCTGTTAATCCGCTGAGTCAGTCTTGGGTAGTGAGATTTAACCACACAAATCCAGTGCTCATGTAGGTGGTAATCCAAGGCACACGCTCCTTGTGTTTAACTTCGCAAAGAGTCTTTGCATAGGATTATAACAGTTAGCTCTCGATGTATCTCAGACACAGCCGTTCATAATGACTGTTTTGTTGTTCAACCTTAAATAAATAATTATTTAAAGCTTTTATTTTTAAAATAAATGGATCAATTTATCATGCACAGACTTACAGGTACACAGTTTATTCATTGGCAGGTAGGAGGTGATTACATTGAAAAAACAGCGTAGGTTGTATGATGCTATTCTTAAAGTTGCCTGAATTATTGGCCAATTTGTAATTTTTTTGTAAAAATCAGATCAGACTTGCAGCTGAGTGTTAAAGAAGTAATTTAAGAGTCCTTTAAAACACTAAGGCAACAAATTAGGTCTAGACTTGCCCTTCATGGCTTACTATTATGACGTAGCTTGGTACTTCTATGCTTGCTGATTAACCATCACATTCTGCAAGAAAGTGAACGTTTACTCATCGAAATTCACTACGGTTCAACACAGTTGTTCTGATATTTGGCTGTCGAAGTGGATGGGATAGACCTGCCTCTGCAGTTTTTTCCAAACTAGGGGTTTCTCCAAAGATCGAACAGCATCATCGTGACCCATAGTCACCGTCCTTATTTAAAAAAAAAACAGTTGGCCCTGTCCTTTCTTAGCTTATTGTACCGGGGTGCTGTTGCATTGTAGGCAACAAGATTGGAACAAACTGATGGTAGCCACACCAGAGTACACACAGGCGTGACGGGCTGGCAGATCTCTACACAGCCGTCCCCGTGCTAGTCGTGCTGTGAATCATGTTTTAGAATGTCCTCTCTCCTTCCAGCAGAAATGAACAAACACCCCAGGAGGGGGGGGGGCTGCCTTGCTGGTGATGTCAGTCTGACATCTCTGCTCCTTAAAACGAGGAGAGGAGTTTTCACCGAAGGACACCAGAAGGGAGCGCGGAGGAGGGAGGAAGGCCTTGACCGCAGGGTAAAGGACCGCGGGGTAAAGGACCGCGCGCACGGCTCCTGCTCATCATACACACGTCGGCAGGGGAGGTCACAGCCGAGCTGCTACGCACACACAGCTCCTCACACCTATCTGCCGGCCGTCTTTCGCCCAGGATGACTAACGAAGTCGCCTTCTGGCGGGTCCCTGAAGGAGCGGCGCGCACGATATCTACGGCTGCTGGTCGAACCCGGAAACTTCGGCTCACAGGCGAAGGCTTGCCCAGCGATGGAGGAGTGTGATCTGCTCCGCTGAATCACCCATCACTGTTTTCCTCGATGAAAGGACGCGCGTGACAAGTGCGATGTCATCTGTGAGTGATTCTGCAACGGCCCTCGAAGCCCTAAATAAAGGTTGAATGCGCGGAAATGTGCAACCACAAAAACTGAAAGCAAAAATACATTTCTTAGACATTTTAGACAGGAATATCTCCATAAATGAAATCCAAATCCACCTCATAACCCTTATTTATTTCTGCAATTAATATTGCACAAAGTTTCTCAAAAGACACGAGAGTAAAAAAAACTAAAACCACCAGTAAAGAAAAAAAGTTTTATCAATGTAATATCGATGTAATACCACAGAACACCCTAAGGGGACACAGGGTACATAATTTTCATCACAAAAACTATTTTGAAAAAATAATATTTTCCCCATAGAGAATATTGTTTTCCCCGTAGAGGAATATTCCTGCCAATGTCAGTGAGTGAATGGCAACCCATATATCTCCATGCTACCCAGCACACAGGCCAATGAGTCCGAAGTGGGCTTCTCATTTGCAAAGCTTCATTAATTTTGCACCTTCAGCGATGATTTTACAAGTTTAAATCAGGATGGGGCCCTTATTTCTCTGCATGACTACAATGTGGGACATCCTCGCCCACGGTTTTGCCTGGCCCACGGCGGATATGTGTGCCGATTTATCCAGGAAACATAGCATGTGTGCAGCAACGCTTTGGCTTCATTTTCTGCCAAATTCCATACAAATGTTACACTTTCAGCAGCCACTTTGAAAGCTTTAAATCGCATTGGGCCACTAATCTCTGCATGAATACAAAGAGGCCAGTCCGTTCATCAAGGTCCAGTTGCGAGTTGCCCGGCACACCTGGATTTCTGTGGAAATAGATAGGAAACAATGCGTGTACAGGCTAACCAGATTATAATTTACTTGAAATTGCGATAAATGTTTCACATTGAGCAAGGATTATAAAGGTTTAAAGCGGGATGGATCACCTATTTCTCTGCATGAATCTACAGTGGGATATCCCCCATATCCCCTCTTTGAGACTCACGTGTTTTATGTCCAGCCTAAGGTGACTGATGTGCTAAGTGAGACTGGAAACATGGCATCAGTGTGCACACAGGGCAATGATGCGTTCTCAGCTCAGTTTTGACAGGTGCAGTTCCTGACCCAGTCTGTCTAGAACAGGATTTAATCACAGGGTAGTGTTTTTTATAATTCACTTCATGGGTTACTTCCAAGGTTACAAACCCTTCAGCCAATAATTCAGTCGTATCATTCCTTCAGGGAAATTAAATATAATTGAACATGTGTCTTTTTTTCATAGTTGCCGAATATGCAACATTTGTAGCAAATAAAAAAAGAAAGAAAAAACTGTTCATCTCTATAATAATGGCATTTTTTTCTGGATAAATTACCTGGACCTTGAAGAGAGGATGTCCCTCTTTACATTCAGAAATAAGGGGCCCCAAGGCACCTTAAACTTTTAAAACCTTTAAAAACCTTTACAGTACGCAGTGTGAATAAGAAGCTACTCGCTCTGTCTTTGACTGAAGTCCTTCTCTAAAGAGACAAAATATTATTTTTCAAAAGTGTTTTTCATGGGAAGCCAAAACAATTAGAATTTTTCGTCTCCACGTGTCACCTTAGAGGTCCCGTGGAATAGTTTTATTTTAGGAATAATTCTGAAATTACAGATGACTAGCCAACTTAACGTTATAACAAATTATAAAAATCACAGCAAAACTTTACTACTTCTCTCGACAAACTGCTGAATGGGCCTATAGGTTGTGCAACCACACATAAGAGAGCATAAGTTAGCTTGCATCCGCTTTGGCTGGGGCTGAAGAGGGTAAGAGGGTCTTTTTTCTCGGACCATGTTGCCTGGCAGATCTACATGAGCGGGATAGGTGACCCTGCCTTCTGGTTTTCCTTCCAACTCACCACTTAACTGTTTCATTGGAGTCATTATTTGGCATGGAATTCCCTTCTCCTGGTGAAAATCGGCTGAAAAGTGGAAGTTAACTTGCAGGGCTGTGGCCCTCCGGGGCTGAGACAGATCAACCCTGCCTTGCACGTCATCCATGCAGACCTTTGCAGAGTGCAGGGTTCTTCTGGGGGGGAAGTCTGATTGTTAGCGCATTAAATTTAATCACATACATGAACCCCCTTTTTTGCGCTGCAATTTCCGAAGTTATTGGCAGCAAATCCATTACCACTTGACTACTGAGCTCCAGGGGAATAAAAACACATGGTTGGAGGGGAGGGGACGCGATGTTCCAACAGTGCATTTTAGACCATTTCCATGACAACTGTAAATAAAAGGTCCATTTTGGTAGCAACAGGCCGAACCTAACATTTTTATAAATGTCACAAAAAAAACCCCACAAAATAATAGCAAAGGTTGAGGAAAACAAAGTCGTTATAAAAAAAGAAGAAAACGAAGAAATAAAACTTATTTTAACAATTTAACATTTCACATTCTGCAGATTGAATTTTTTTGTATTCGTAAATTTGCTTTCACACATTAAATACATCACTTTAAAATTCATAGAGGTAATTACATTGTGTGAAGAGTTTAACATTTTCGCATATTACCACTTGGAAACGGGGATTACTCTGAAATAGATTATAACGAGGCTCAACAGCATTTGTTGAATAAAAAAACGCATAACCTCAAGTTTTCGAGGAGCTTAACCACAGCAGATCACTGCAGAAGAAAGACACAACAAGCTGTCTACTAAAAGACCATTGCCAGATTGCCGAACCCCATATTCCATTTTTTATAAACCATCTCAAGGTAAGATTTTGTTTGATTTCAAAGCAGACTCCTCCACAGAGCTATCGCAACCATTTAATTTGAATGTTGTCCACTTGTTGGGCACTGAAGCACATGATTTGTGGGACATCTTCCCACGTCATCGTTCTGAAACAAAGGTTTTAAAAAGGACCCAGCTTCTGTACCGCACAGCAACGCTCACAAATCAGAACGATTTCCTGACAGCTGTATTTACTGAGTGGGCAACCCAGGGGTTCAGAGCGGGTCGCCACTAATTCTACCAGTTCAGTCGAAGGAAAACCCAGAGCAGGACCAGGGTAAACCCAGGGTTTTAATGTTCAGCTCGACATTCCTTCCGGGAATGTTCCGCATAAACCTAAAACTTCACCACTTGGAAAGATCCAGCAATGAACAAGCTTGATTGAGTGTTAACAGCCAAGTTTTCCAGTCTCTCTGCATGCTAGCCAACTGCCCCTGTCCCCGTAACAACCATTTCAATTACCAGGTGACCAGCGAACATGAGGTCATTAGCTTCGACTTTTGGAGAACAGAAACGGGATTCTCGTAAACTAGGCACCCTAGTTTAAAATCTGAATCTGCAATGAGAGAGTCTGCCCTCCCAGACGCTTTAGATAAACAGGTTAAACTCATCTTTGTACACGCCAGCAGAGATTAAAGACGCCGTTCGAAAAAGCCAGAGAGCACGTGGTCTCTGCTTTTCAAGGCAGAACCACTCACCTCCCCCCAGCTATCTGACAAGCGGGAGCAGACTATCTTGTTTGTACCTGTCATATCTGTCTGCGACTCATTTATTGGGAAGGACCGGCGTAAGATTGGGAAGTCGTTCACAAATCCACTACCTCAAAGTGGCTTCTAAAGGCGTGTGGTAAGGAAGCGGTGGAGAGGGGAGGGGAGCCGAAACAGGAAAAGCAATTCACATTTCAGAAATTGAGCAAGAATGGCCTCATGAGTCTTGACTTCAGTGCAGAGAAGTTTGGCCGAAGTTGATCCCACTTCCACGTTTTAACCCGGGAGGGCTCGTTAGAAGTGAAAACATGCAACATGTACCTTGTTTTCACAAGAGACCTTGGGCAATTGAATAGGGATATATACTTTTAAAATAGCTATCCTTGCCCAAACCACAGGGAAAAGTAACGGGAGGGAGTTTAGAGGAAACTGAACAACACCCAATATCCCCTGCTGTTTCATAAGTGTTCCTGCACTTTGACAAACAGCTGGAGCCTTATGAGTTTTTTTCGCTCAGGTGCATCGGGAGTCACATGGCTACACCGACAGGTGCTGACGGAGCGTCACATGATAAAGATTAGGTAATAAGTTACAAGCCTTGCAGTTCGTCACCATGATTTAAGTCAATGTCGGCCATCGGGGCACGTTGGTAAGCTGAATTCATCACATGACTAATACATGACTGCCTGCTCAACAAAGCCCCTTTCAGAAGGAAGCCACCCAATGATGAGTGCATTGAAAGAAACCTCTGGGAGCCTAAAATACAGCCAGCCTCATGTTCAGATGACGCCCAAATGCTGCTTAAAGACCACCAGGAATCACGCCTACTCGAGAATTTAGATGTTTTTTTTCTTCCTCAAACCATTTTCCTAAGTATCTCACCAAGATAGTGGCTCACTCAGTGCAGCACATCTGGGTTTCCTAGCAATGGAGTAAAATAAGAGACTTATAAGATTAATTTCACAGTCAGCAGTGATGTGCATCATAGTTTAGAACTGGTACTTCAACGAACCGTGTCTATTTTCACTTTTTCTTTGTTCTCTTTTGGAATAGACTTTAAGAACATGCATGTATGAATAGCAATAATAATTTAAAAAAAACCCAGGCCATAGGGTGGTAGAAGGGTCATAAAAAAAGCGCTTTCTTCCAAAGATATTCTGGATAAAACCATTGTTCCGGATTCCTGGCTGTCTCTCAGCTGAGGGAATGTAGGTTTTTTTTTTTTAACGTCCTTTATTCGAAAGGGTACTCTGGTAGATGTCATCTGAATTGTCTGGAAGCTTTGCTGAGTAAAACATGTGACCCTTTCTCAACAACAAAAAAAACAAAATAAATGGAAAATAAAAATGCTCTTAATTCTATTGAATCCAACATGTAGTTAAATCCAGCATGAGACCTGTAATTCCAGCACATACATTTACAGCAAGGGCAGAAGGCCTTTTGTGGCTTCACCATTCCCTGGGAAGCTCTTATTTACATCCGACTCTTGAGGGGAGGCAGAGGGAGGGGGTCTCTGAGGGCAGGAAATATTATTCACTTGAATTTTGGCGAATGGTGAGATTGTGGTTAGGTACAGTTTCAAGGTAAAACAAACCGAGCAATTAAAAAGAAATGAGCAAACGAAATCGATAGGGATCATTTACACTGTGGTGACAAAGGAGTCAACAAAGGACAACACAGGCCTATATCTCAATTAGATAAAATAATAAAGGCTCAGCCAAAAGGGAACCCAGTAATTGCCAGTGGCCTGTTCAATACCCTTCTACGTTTTCGCCGAAAATAGACCCAGACAGTGCTCTTTTCCTACCTCAACGTGGAGAGAACATTTAATCCAAACTCTGGATAATTTCAGGGTGAAAAACATCTTTGCGATGTATGGCCTTGGCCGGTTGTTGCTCGAGATGTCTTGGCAGCCTGGCTTAAATGCGAGCAACATGGCGAAACGCCCTCGGTGCCGGACTCCCTCAAAAAGGAAAAAAAAAGAAAAAGGTTGCTAATTCCAGCTAGTCTGAAATTGTACCCTTGAGCAAGGTGCTTAACCAGAATTACTTCAGCACATATCCAGCTGTACGGATGGATAAAACCGAGAGCCTTGTAAGTCTCTCTGGCGTCTTTTAGGCAGCTAAACAGTAAACTCTCTCACAGTCGCGAGTTTCTGCATTTGATTATATCTTTATGACCCAGAAAACAAAATTAACGGCGCTGTCCAAATGTCTTGACACATGCTAGCAGAATGTAGCTGAGTGGAGAAAACGCGTAGGCCTAAAGGATCCGTCACCTCTGTCTCACGCTGACGAAAAGGCGCATGTAAACAGCATAATCTAGACTGGAGAATATTTTTGACGAGAGAAAAGAACACTCAGGTTCCATCGCAGTACATATGCAGGCTTTTCACGCATGTCAAAAGAGTGGAATAAATTCAGGTAAAATATAAAAACAATGAGTTCATGTGCCACAAACGAGACAATTTAACTAAAAATGAAAATTAAGAGACCCAGTCTTCACAGAACTTTCCAGTAAAACTGGCATACATTAAAGGTTATGCATTTCTGTAATATACAATTTAAACCTTTCATTTCATAAGGGAAATATAAAATAAAGAACTAACCCTCAACCTGAAATGCCGTAAAAAAATGACCGAAAATAGTAGAATGATAAAAATCTTTTCCCATTTCCACAGGCCTAAGTTCGAGTACAGAGGCTATGCTAAAGGACACAGTGTCCTGTGAAGGGGGAGAAAAAAACATGTTCGTTTGAGTAATTCCCCCTTCTTCATAATGTCCTCTGCAGACAATCATTCAAATATTAAGCGAGATAGTAATTACCCCACTTAATAGCTGTCATATGCTAATGGAACAACTTTCCTCTGAAAGCTCCACTGTAGCTCTTTTTTTGTCCAATCCACGAACGACAAAGGCCCATAAACGGACAAGCAGGTGGACTGCAAAAAATGGCGGAGTCAACTCTTTCAGGAATCTCAATTCACACCTGCTAAGTTGGTCAAGTGACGCCCTTTCAGCAGTTCACTGCTGTGACCTGTTCAGGCCATGCTACTGAACAGCTGTACCTTTATTAAGGAATTTCAATATTTTTCACTTTTCATTATTGGGGTAAAGGTTTTAAAATGGCTC
Source organism: Hiodon tergisus (assembly GCA_025775045.1). Lineage (NCBI taxonomy): Eukaryota > Metazoa > Chordata > Actinopteri > Hiodontiformes > Hiodontidae > Hiodon > Hiodon tergisus. The sequence continues at coordinate 5,070,664 of JAOVYW010000031.1, forward strand.
ATTGCCTCAGTTGCGCTTTGTCAATGACACTCCTTCATTCAGTCATTCAAGAGGTTTATTTTAGCAAATATAAAGACAAAAGGTGTTTATGTATAAAAAGGGTTCTTTTGTGTCATTTGTAAACTCTAACTCCATTTACACAAATAGTATGTCCTTTATCCTATTTCAAAGTGTCATACCATCAAAATCATACCGTAGGCAGCCCCTTTCCAGGCTAATAATAGTGGCTCTATCCAGGTAGCTGTGAAAGTAACATGACACCCCTCCCTGCTTTTGTGAATGAGAGAACATGCACAGATGACTGATATCTGATAGGTAGTTTATGTGAGGAAGTTCTGCATATTTTATTTCCATTTTCACAGATGTATTGGTAATGATTCACTCACTGGTCATTGTGAGATAATAGTGGAAAACCCTCTACTGTTCTGTTAAATGCTGAGTGTAAACTTGTGAGGGTGACTTTTACATATAAACAATTATTTTTTTAAAGTCATCACATTCATAGACACTTCACTTGTAAAATTTTCAAAAAGCTTATTTTCTAGCTGTGACGTCTGCAACATTTTCATCGACAGGTACTAGTATGCATTTTACCATTTGTACTGGTTGGACTATTTGTACGACTCTCTGGATAAGAATATCTGCTGAATAAATTATAAAACTTAAAAAGTAAAATGGTTTTCAGATGTTATTTTCAGAGTCACTCAAATCAAGTGATCCAAAAGCAGAAATCCCACCTCAGACATAATTTCTTTTAATAAATCACCAAAGCGTTTTCCTTTTTTTTGTTAACAAAACATCATAAGCTCAAAGTGTAACTTATATTTTAAAGTTCTGGTTTTAAAAGTGTTTTACATGCCAGAAGAGACTCCACATAAAAAAATCTATTTCACATTCATGTCATTATTCCATTTAAAAAGAAAAAGTCCAATAAGTATAACATGCACGTTGCAGGAAAGATTATGACCGCCACCTGTTTCCATAATTCAAAAACCTTTGGCTAAGAGGGAAAATAATGCTTTAATAAGGGGTTTACAGTGCTGTAATATGTTGTAGACAGTGCTCTATTATGGGGTTTACAGTGCTGTAATGTGGGGTAGACAGTGCTCTATTATGGGGTTTACAGTGCTGTAATGTGGGGTAGACAGTGCTCTATTATGGGGTTTACAGTGCTGTAATGTGGGGTAGACAGTGCTCTAATGTGGGGTTGACAGTGCTGTTATATGTTGTAGACAGTGCTTTAATATGGGGTTGACGGTGCTGTAATATGGGATTGACGGTGCTGTAATATGGGGTTGACAGTGTTGTAATATGTTGTAGACAGTGCTTTAATATGGGATTGACAGTGTTGTAATATGTTGTAGACAGTGCTTTAATATGTTGTAGACAGTGCTGTAATATGGGGT
>JAOVYW010000031.1:5075818-5093289 GCA_025775045.1 Hiodon tergisus
AAAGTCGGCAAGAAGCCGAAGAACCCGGAAGTGTGTTTTCCGATTATTCCCGAACCAAGCACGTCGGCGTGCTACAGCTGTACTTTACCTGAATTAATTCAGTAAACAAAGAGCTTGATAAATCACTAAAATGTAAGCTACGTATGTGACTCTGGATAAGCGGCTCTGCTAAACAACAGCCACAATAACAATATTAATAACAATAACAATTATTTTGCAAAAGCAAGTGGTCAAACTAATTTGACTTTTTAATGTAAAGCCCTAAAGTATACAAGGCTTTAGTTTTTCCACTCTGTTGTTGTGAGATGTAGCGTATCATTACACAAATTGTGCACTGTACTGTTGGGTTCACAGCAAGTGCCGAGCCGCATGTTGTTTCTAATTTGTTTGTGTGATCTTTTACTTTACGTCATCATACTTTAGGGCCCCACAGGCCTTTTACACTCATGTGTTACTCTGTCTCTTACCATTGCCCTGTTACGAACATAACAAGTTAAAACAAGACTGTTTCAGTGGTAATCAGAATGGATATTTTTATTTTTTATTTTATTAATTTCTTGTAAAGTTGCACTATTGAGTTTATTTGTTTGTTTCTGATTGGGAATGAGAAACCCTTCACTTGCACACTGTTAATGTTATTGGGTGTATGTTTCTTTAATTGACTGTTTCATAATTGGTATTTGCAGTTAGTTGCAATTGAGTAATTGATAGGAATATGCTCAGCTGTGCCTGTTTAACCATTTAGATCGTTATTTAATCTGATTTTGCAAGCTGAGTGAGGAAAAAAGTGTGAGTGTGGCTCACTGAGTAGCTGGGTTTAGGGAATAACTTTTTTCTTTTCCAAATTGTTTGTATTTTTTAATTTATTTTTTTACTTTTTAATTTTTTACATTTTTATTTTTATACCTAGGGCTGTCAAAGTTAGTTGTGCGATTAATTTTAAATGCTTGAATTTCGATATATCTTTGCTGATAAACTTGTAAACTTGAATGATGGAGAAAGTTGCTTTTAAACGGCCAGTTTTATTAGAAAACACTTATAGATGGGTCTTTGTATAAAAGAAAAGTTATTTGCAGCTACTGTAAGGGGGAATGTGTGTATCACCGAAGTACGTCGAGTCTGATCATTCACAAGCAAAACACAGAGTTGATGCCGGCAGCAGTAACAAACGCTAACAAACGCAATAGCGAGCTTCCTGATACAGATTATTTCGTGTTTCTTTCCATTACAATAAAACACAGTATGCCTAACATAACGCACTGCTTTTTAAATGGAAAATTGTTTATTTAGAGCACATAAGAATCATGCGATAAATTATTTTAATCGTTTGACAGCCCTAAAACAAAACAAAACAAAAAACCTGTTCTGGTGTATTGGCCAGCTCAATGACATTGATATCAAAAACAAATGCGATTGATGGGATGTCCTGTTCAGGGTGTACCCTGCCTCATGTGACCCTTGAATTAGATGATACTTATGCCAGAGCAGTTAAGCAAGCTTTAGGTTTTTCAGTTTGCAAGGCATTTTGTGCCAAGCACTTTCTGGCTGACCTGTAAATACAGTGCATTGCGTTTAAGCTGGGAAACGTCATTATTTTCCCACTGGGAGCTTTGGATGGGATGTTCGATTCACTAATAATTGTCCGTCTTTAATTAATGGGGGTGGGCTAAGACTCTGGCTTCGCTTGATGACCTTCACCTGACACCAAAAAAAGGGAGGAAGACAAAGAGATAAATCTTGCTGTCACGATCAAAGCTCAGAGCACAGATTAGAGATGGACCTTTTATCTTAATGCCAATGTCACCAGCACACCCAATCACAGTCTCTCTTCCTTCGTGCTTTTAATTATCTGTGCAGCCAACTCTCTCGGGCATATTCTTCAACGTGCCTGTCTTCAGTGATGTTACTGTCAGAGAAAACCAAATAGCACATTGGATCATTGTGCCGTCATTCCCCTACACGCCACGCACTTTTTGAGTGCCAGTCAATCAACCGGCAGACTCCAGTCAGTCTGTTCAGTGGCACTACTTTCAGTACATAGGAAAGACACCTCTGGTTGACTTCTGTGGGTGGTGTGCTGTATTGATTCCAGGTTGTTTTACACTTGTAAAATGGTAAAATTACAATTATTTTTTCCAAATTAACTGACAAGGGGAGGCAGGATGAATCAGTTTTTATGTGTGACAAAATGTTATTTAGGAACCTTTTTCAAGAATTGGTTCATCAACAGTGCCAGGACAAAATACACAATGCAAAAATATTCAGAAATAGCTGATCCATAACCAGTGGTACGCTATGGTTTCCATAGCGTCAACATCCACTGCTGTCTCATTCCGTGTTTGATTAAATCCAATGACAATCTTCGCTGCAGAGGTTGCTTGGTTGTGGCTCCATCACTGAGCCACACCACTGTCAGGCACCCTAATTGTCAGCTCCTGCTCGGCCACAGATAAAAAGCGTGGATAAAAGCAGACAGCTTTTCAGGTCTGCCCAAGCTTACAACTCTGTAAAATAAAGGCTGTCTGAATGAAAGCTCACCAGAAGGTACACACTGTTATCTTTTCCCTTTACAATTTTGTTGCCAATACAACGTACGTATGAGAAACTAAATAGTTTTTTTTTCCTGGGACCGTGACACTCACCGAAGGTCATACCAGCTGTGTGGAAAGATATTTTAGCCCACTCTGTCTAGAAACGGAAGTTTTCGATATAATCTGAGAGGCTGTCAGTCGACGTGGATGCTTGGGCTGTCATGGCTTTCCATGTAATGAACCGTTACACGTTTAACAGACCCGTTGCATATTAAACAGACCCGTTACATGTTAAACAGACCCGATGCATGTTACACAAACCCTGCTGTCGATTGTACAGTCTTTCCAGTGTCATGCAGGGAACTATAAACCAAGTCATTTGTGTCTGCAGAGGTTCTGTCCACCCCCCAGTCTGCGACTCATCCCTGGTCTGATGACATTACAGGCCTATAGGTGGTGCACAATTATGTCTCGAATTGACAAGTTTATAATTACCGTAAATATAGTCGGGTGAAAAGTGGGCTTTGAGCTTTGATTCTGCTGCATCACTTCACCGAAATGCAAGGGGCCTCAGTGTAATTGGCACTGCAGCTGTTAAGTACTACTTTCACGACGCCAAGCCTGAAATGAGCAATTTCATCTCTGAAATGACATTTTCTCTGTTCCCCAACAAAACAGATGTCGGGTGGTAACTCCTTCAAACTGAAAAGTATTAAGGGCTGAAACTTAAAGGCTGTGGGTTTCTAACCAAGGGGGAAACGTCTACGTATCCTTGTAAAATGCAGACCAAGCATCAGAGTTTGTTTTAGATATATCTGGAGATAAACTAATCAAACAACATGATGTGCTTTTGAGATGTTCCTTCAGTTGAGATTTTTACAATCTCAATGTAATATCCAGTTAAGTATTAATTTAAATAGGGAATGTTTCATTTCAAACCCCACTCTGATAAATAATCTGTGGTGATGTCACTTCAAAAGATCGTTTGTCCTGTAAACTACAGTTTGCACGAAAATATCGAATGCCAGTATCGATCTGTAAATGTCCTTCTGCTTTTTAATCTTGACATGTGACGTGCTCTTACGGTTAAAGGCCTGGATTAATTTGACTATTGTGATATCTCCTTCTCTCCTGCTTCATCCCCGCTGTGTGAGGCTTAAAGAGGGGACAGATATAACCCTTTCCTGAAAGGCGCGGCCAATACACGCTGCATGTTAGCTCTGGTGCCCGACAGCTAAAGGTTTACTTGACCTCATTGCCATCAGACTTGGATCAGCGTACGCGACTGAAAAGCACACTTTGGCCCAAAGCACAATAGCAACACAGCGTATATGAGCATTATGGACTTGGATTTGTTTTGTCATGGCTGCAGTCGTCTATGAACTGATTTGACCCGAAGAGTCTTGGTGGTGTCAGCCTGAAAGGGGTGATCAGTTTTTATTCTGTGCCAGAAAAAATGAATTAAAAGAGAAAACCTGCTGACATTGTGAATGTTTACTCCTGACTGTAGACAGCCTGTATCCTTTATCTGACATACCCTCGGCATTGACTTTTCACCCCGACTCTTGTGTTGGACAAGTCGGGGCACTTACACCCTCCCCAACTCAGGGTTCACCTAAACATCGTTGCACTCTTCCCACACGTCAGCTGAGAAGTTGTTCATTTCCACGCGAATAACATTCTCTCCAGGGTTTTGTGAATCCAAATCAAATCCTACTCCGTGGAACCCGAAGCTGAGGAACATTTCAGATAACGCTCTCTGCGTTTTGCCTCATTCTCCAGCTTGGGTGAATTATTTCTTCCCTCCAGCAGTGCAGGAGAGCTTCACAACCCGTTTATTTACTTTGTGCTCTCAGAATATAGCAGCATTGGTGGATGGGAGGGCTGCCTGGTGACATATACAGAAGCTGATTTACATTCACATGGACAGAAGTTTCCTAGTCAGTGTAAGCCACAGGGTAAGGGCACGTAGAAGGCCCAACATCTATCGGGCAACCGACAACCATCAGACCTGGTTGACGTTAAAGCCATTTTGAAGTCTGTCTCCCTATGAAGCAGGCCGGTGTTCTTCGTGACAGAATGTGGTGCACTGGAGGAAGGTGACGCAGCGTGGGCCTCCCATTCTGCATCGGTAGTCGTTATCGGTGAGCTGACAGTAAATTGGGCCACCGGGGGAGACGTGGATTGAATCAACGTGCTGCGTTATAGAACTGCGGTGCAGGGCTGGTCCTGGTCTGATGGATACCAAAGATTCCTCACTTCGGAGACGCACACTGGGATGGGTATGCCTTTGCTTTACATAGGTTCCCGTGTGGTTATTGCAGCATCGGGCTGCATTTTGTAACTAGATGCACAAATCTTCAGAAGCTCCTCCCTATTGAGCTTTGAAATAATCTTCTATCCTTTTATGACAACTGAAAAAAAAACAGTGAAGACTGAGTTAAGATGTAGTTGTTCTCGAGTAACAAAAACATCCTAGAGTTGAGGTTTTGTATATGGCTGTTGTTATGGAAATTATTAGGTTTGATTTTCTGTCTCTTTCTTAATATACATTAATGCAATAATAGATTGCTAGATTAATTTCCAACTGCAGAGGAATTACAACGCCTTCGTCAAGGCCTCATTTAACCGTAGACTAGCAGTCTGACCAAGAGCGAGCAATGGGATACTCAAGATAAGGGGTTCTTTATGTCCTGTTTAGATTTAGCCCTGTCTGGGAATCTTTATGTTCTGTTTAGGTTTATTTCGACTCCCATCTGTCTGACGGTTTGAGCCCTATCTGGGAAGGAGGTTGGCTGACTTCTCACCTCCAGGAGAGAGGGGGGCTGTGGAAGGTTAATTAAAAGAATGTTCTGTACTTTCCCTTTGTATGATGACGTGTTCTGTATGTGTATAAGAATGGCGTGAACCCCTTGATAGGGGGCTCTCTCTCTCTCTTGCTCTCACTTGTGAGGTGGAGAGCCTGTCAACCGGCATTCAAATCTGACTCTTTATGAAACATTGTGTCGAACTGTCTTTGGTAGACTTCGTCTCAAGACTGTTGTCGGATTGTCTTTAATAGCCTTTGTCTCAAGACTTTGTCTCACCGAATTAGGAGATTCGCCTTAGAATTTCCACGACACTGTTCACATAGATATATTGGTTGGTTTGCCCTAGACTGTTACACTGTTAAAACTGCCATATGAAATAATGGAGTTATATCTAGGGATATTAGTACATCACCTAGTCAGTGAAACTAGAACCTATTTTTTCTATATCAGTTAAAACAAGGCTACAGGTGTGAGGTGAGCTTTATATGTCTTTCTAATACCAGGAATATCTGAATTCAAATTTGGTGGAGGGCCACTGGGTTCATTTTGTCTGTCCTTTTTGACTTCCTGGTTGATTTTATGCTTTGCTTTTGGAGAGACATTCGCAGCATGATCACTACTGAGAAGATTCACTGCTGTCCCAAACTACTGTCCATTTGGAAAATATGGCTCTGACTGTGGAGCACCAGAGTCTTTGAAATAACAAACACCCACAGACACATATATACATAAATGGATGCTGCCCTAAGATCTAATTTTTATACCTGTTTTGATATAGTCAATGAAACAGAAGACGTGGGAGCAACTTGGGAGGATGAGGACTTCTCTCCTCCATGGATACTACAGGTTGTTGTGGCAAAACTTGTGACAAACAGTACCACGTTATATGGGAAATTAAAACTAGAAGATGGAACATATATTTGAGCAACAAAAATGACGTATTGCTGCTTTAAATCGGTTATTGGAAGTTAACGCTTGCACAAGCAATCCGGTTTTATGACGGGCCCATCGATGCACCTGGAGGTCACCACGTCCGTAATTATAGCCACGGCTCTCTGGGTCAGGGAGCCAGGGCCCCTCGACCTGAATCTATCATTACCCAATTAAAGAGTGAACTTGATTACGTGCCGGGACACAGAGCTCCCACTCATTATGGATAATTTAATCAGACAACGATGGCTGCCTTAATGGGGCTCGGAATCCTTGCTCCTCTGTACACAGTTTTAAAGAGTGCTGGTAAAGCAAGTGCTTCACTCCCTTAAAATAGAATTTAATTTTAAAGCTTTTTTATATCTCTGTGTGGATTATGTGCTTGTTGATTTGTATGTGGTTTTAGTTTAAATGAAATAAAATAAATGTATGGAAAGCAGTTTCTTGCCCCTTACTCAAAAGCTAGTATCAACCAGAGTAAACCCGATCAGATAATTCTCAGATTAATGTTATTTTTGATTGTAGATTTATCAAGAAAAATTTCCAAAAAATTAAATTCCTAAAATGTTGGAGCAGACTAGTTTGTCACTTCCTTATTCAGTGCAAAAAAGGCGTTTTATGAAATATCACGTTTGATATCAGGCCCAGTGTAATTTTAACACCAGTGGCTGGTGTAGCACAAAAAAGCCTTCCCTGGCGAGAAGCATTCTTTGGCTATGGCCACATAGGCGACCACGTTGCCATCAATCATGTGTCCAGTGCCATCCCTCACGGTTCATTTTTAATGAACGAGAAAATGGCCGACGGACCACAAGGAGCACGCTCACTCAACGTCCCGCGGCTTTACACAGCAATTTTCATTTCTGTCCTTAATGAATCGCAGCATAAGACCAAAGCTAGACTGGAGTGGCTTAAGGCTAACAAAGGGAATTTCCTTGAGTGGTCCAGTCAGAGTTTGGGCTTAAATCCTGAATTTTGAATGCAATAAAGATCATTCCGTTTTCTTGATTGCTTAAAATCTTTCTGATGTTTATCTTATCCAACCCTTCGAATATGTCAGCTTGAGCAGTCTAGTTTTGTAAAAATATGTTATTTTTAATTCAACAAATTGTCAAACTCAGGTACCCTACCTGAATACATTTGCCAGAAAAAGCAGATAAAAAAAGACATTTTATGCTGGGCTGATAACAAAATTTTTTTAACATCGTACATTGAAAACGGGCATCAGTGTAGGATTTTCTGTGGAAACAAGCTGCAATGTAGGATGGGCTTGTATGCTGCTCTGTCTATTTTCCCTTCGGTCCTAACGAGACTCCCAGTCCTTGATGAAGAGAAGATTCCCCACAGCACAATGCTGTCACTGCCATACCTGACCGTAGGGATGGTGCTGAGTTGCGGCAAATATAATGCTTGGCATTGAGTCCAAAAAGTTGAAATTATGCTGAATTATGCTTTGTTGCAAACTCCATGTGGAATTTTGAGATCCAGTTCCCCCCCCCTCCCCCCCCAGTTATGGTTTCCTTCTTGCCACCCTGCCATACAAGCTAGCTTTGAGCATTCAGGACTTATGCACATTTTCTCCCGTCTCAGCCATTTAACTGAAGTGAGGATATTCAGAGACAACGTTTTATGCGCTATTCTCTGAAAACTTTATTCCTCAGTTGTTTAATAATGTGAACAATAACTTTATTTCTGTAGCGTTTATCATGCAAACCAGCTCGTAGTGCTCACAGAAGACACGAGTTCACAGAGACAGCCGAGTACTCACTACCTGACCAAGGAACTTCACAGAATCATTATTCTAGAATCATTATATCACACCAGATAAAATTAATTATTTGGTTTAACAGGGTGAATACTAATACAAACAAGACTTATACACTTTTAGTATGTATTAAAGATTTATTTATCTTTTGTTTTTATTTGGAATGCATCGAGTTGGGAAGTGTAGAAGAGCCTGAACACATTCGCCAGGCACGCTGTTGCGGAAGTCATTTCTCAGGGCGGAGAATGCATGTGAGGTAAAGTGACATTACAACTTGAACATGCACAGTAACCGAATCAAAAGGACAGATTCACGCCAAACTGTCTGAGAGAGAGAGGGAGACGACATCCCTCCGGGCGCTCAATGGAAACCCGCTCCGGAAAGCTCTTTAACACGACGCTGAGCACTTGTCAACACTTTGCTTGGGGCGCGTGCCCATGTCTTCCTATATTTTCACATGTCTTGTCCATTACAAATTAATGTTATTGGTTCAAAGGCTGCGCCGCTAATGCCATTAGATGTCTATTTAGACCGGCTTTACTGGATATTTCATATATAAAGTGGTTTTCTGCCATGCTTTCAGTTCCATTACTTGCGGATAGGGAGTGTTTAACGCTGTTGCAGGCTACTTATGGACTGGGGCGGAGAGGAGTATTCTTCTCAGAAATGCTGCCCTCTCAGGGTATTACACTGTGCACAGTGCATTGACAAACAAACTACGGTGGAATGTCGAAGGCTATTTAGTTGCCTGCGTTTGCCCATGCCTACCACGAAGGGGCCGGATGCATGCACATTAAAGGTACTTCCTCGATGGCACTTCAGTTAAGGGCCAAGTAACGTTCACGGTCCAGTCGTTTTTAGATCAATTGCTTTGCACACATGTCAGACTTTTCCTGTGGAGTAAAATACGTTAATGCATGATTAATAGATTTGCATTTGAACTAGTCATGTGATCGCAGTCCTTTCTGCTGAATAATTAAGATTAAGAAGAGCCCACAGTTGGATGACTGCCATGAACTGCTTGTGTGGAAGGGCTACAGTTGATGAGAGCAACATGCTTTTATAGTGTAATGTGCTTCCTATTCAACCCCTACAATACCACCTTCCCTGTGCCTCGATATTTACTGTGGGAACAGTTTTGCTAGGCCGTTGTAATGTGGAGTCAAAATAAAAAGACATATAGTGTGTTTTCCAGGCAGGTTCGCTGCAGTTTGTATGAAAATCCATTTATCGGACATGTATAGACTCACTGTTGCAGTCGAGAGAACCTTGTAATGTGAAGCTTTACAATGGGGTTTATTTGTCTCTCCCCCTCCAAGGTTTGCTGGTCGGACATGAAAGCCTATTACTATGCCAGGGCTTTTATGATTATAGCCCTACATGCTGAGAATGAGAATAAAACTGCGAGCCCTCGCTGGCGGCCCCAACAGCAGGGTTGGCCCCATACATCTTTACATGCGTGCAGGAAGAAGCATCCCTCGTCAGACCCCGGTCTCTAGATGCAGTGTGATTGAGAACTCCGAGGACTCTCCCAGAGAATGCCTTTTACCTGTGCCGGGACGGAGAGAACAATAGCCGCATCTAACCCGTACGCTGGGAGGACGTGTGTGTGTGAGGGGTAGGGGTGTGGGTAACAAATGTGTACCATGGCGATGAAGGGGGTTGTTGTATTTTGCAGGCATGGTGGCCGTTGGCACGCAATGCGCTTTGAGCTCCAGACCCCGGCACCATCCCCCACGACCCATTTATATCTGCTGTGACATTGATGTGTATCTTTCTTAAAAAGGGGCAAAAGGGGAGCTTTGCTTTTTTTCAACCTCTTTTGCAATGATTTGCAGAATTGGATTCTGTGACTGAGGTCTGCCAATGCTTTCAGCTGAGCTATTAATGAGGAAGATAATTAACCCACCGCCAGTCTTCGCATTCGAAGCAGACCCATGTGCTCTTCTCCCTTTCTGTGGAACTTGACAGGAGCAGATAAAGGGGGAAGGTGCGCCCCCGGTTTGTTCCGAGGGAATTTAGTTCTCATCTCGTCAGTTCCACGTTCTTCATTTGCTAATCCGTTCTGGGAATAGCGATACACGCTTTCCTTTGATGTCCTAAGGCCTTAACATTCGCTCTCTGACTTCTGATCTGCACGCGGCACATTTACCCACCAAATGAGTCCGGCACAGCCTTTACCAGAGTGCAATGAACTCCAATGCTTCCGCTGGAGAGATTTATATTAAAGGCTGAGGAGCTGTGTATCGAATTATGCTGCCTCTTGCTACTCAATTCTTGGAAAGTGTGCTTACAAGCCTGGGATTGTCAGGGTGTGATGTAGGTTTAAATTCGCATTTGAGTTATTGGATATCGGCTTAGCAGCAGCTGATTTAATTCTATTGATTTATTCAACATTCAAATAGACCTTTTCATAATGTTGTACATCACTAAGAATTATGTTTTGATCTTGAGTTCAGAAATGTTTTGTTAGATCCGCTGGGATAAATGCAGGTAAAAACTGACAGATCAGCCCCACAGGAAATTACTTGAGCTTATCACAAACACAATTAATGATCAGAATCCATGGATGTCTCCTGTTTTAAGTAGGAATGTTTGTCCACATTACTAACTGTGTTGGTGACACAGATATTGTCCCTTTGTGTAAACAACTTTTCATCAGAACAAGACCCCCTCCTTTCAAAAAAATAAAGACGGTTGATTCATCATTTTTAATTGGCCCTTAATGAAGTTTCTGTCTGTTAATAAAACCAAGATCTTTTCTTTTTAGGAGTAATGAACCTCAGAAGGAAGTGATTAAATTAATTATTAAACAGGTAGAATTTTAAAAGCCTCAGTGATTAATTCCCATGGTGATACATCCATTACAGAATATTCTAAAAATAACGCTGGACGTAAATTGTGCCAATTTTCACCTAAGGCCTGCCTTCCCCAACCCATTCTCTGTCTGCCAAAGACACAAGGAGAATGCCTGTTTTTATTCCTGATTTGAGGTTTTAAAAAGCCAGACGAGCAACCAGAATATGTTAAATCAAGTCTTTGCACATCAGTCTTTATCACAGAAAAGGTGACAAACGCACATATATTTTTTTAGCTGTTAGTTGAGCCGTTTGGGAGGATTAGCAACACCTTTAACCTACCTGAACTATAAAGTAGAGATTGTCCAAAGAAACTTGGAATACGCTGGGGGTTTGTTTAAAGACTTGGTCTGCTGAAACCTGCTGAGCGTTTTGCTTTCCTGGCAGGTGAGTACAGCCATATACCAACCTCCACTGTGATGAGGCATGCAGCCTGATTTGCCAAACGAACAGAAAATATAAATGGGCTTTGAATGTATTTCAGAGGTAATCTGCCATAAAGAGAAAGACTTGCTGTGACCCTTAGGGGTTTTCGCAAGGGAATGCAGCTTGTGATGTGGAACATGATCCTCGATGCATATAAACAGCTGGCTGATAGAAAGCATGGTTGCAGGAGTGCTGTGTGCATGTTGCAAATAGGTAGCATAATATTACAGAGTTTGCTTATGGGGATTTAAAATGACAAGCAGGAGTGGTTCCGTGAGCTTTTCCCATGCAGGAGAGTGTGAGCAAGGTCAGGAAGAAAATCACTGAAGCAGGCCACCACTATCTGTTTTTATACAACCATCTGGCAGGTCAGGGAGGGCTGGAACCTGTCTGAGACTCCTGCAGCTCCAGCAGGTGGCGCCAGCATGGAGTGGCACCTGCCAACAGTAATGGTAGCCCTACCACCCCAGACGGCTCGTTAAGCTCTCTACCGTATTTTAGAGTAGGGGTTCATGAACAGCAGATGCCTCTGGCTGGGAGTGGGGGTTGTTTAGGTTCTAAGTTATGAGTGCCTTCTCTCCTTTGAAAATATTGCTTACAGAAAATCTGCTGCTTAATGCAAACAGTGAGTGTACCCTTGACAAATCCCTCCCAAGCACTGATTTGACTCACTAGAGACAATTTACCCGGGCTTTCAAGTTCGTGGTAGGTGTACGCTGCGCGTACCTAGTATTAATTTAACACTGATATTGCCCTACAGTTGATCCCAGTTTCCTCAACTTGTCTGCATGAACCAACATCTGGCATCATATGAAGACTTTCATGAAGATTTATATACTCTTGGAATGATCCTCAAAATATTTTTGAATAGCAGAACCATGCGAGTGCTAGAGGCGTTCATGAATCGCAATTACATTTCTTTCCAGACACTGGACAGCCAGTGTCTTTGGATCGCCAGGATGTGAGTCTCTTAACTTATCATGAGTAATTGCTTGACACTGTGATATTAAAGCATTCCAGCGATCTCTTGAGACCTTCCTACAGCACTTTGGTAAACACCGTGAGCTCCAAGCTCAGAGCGGCAAAGTGGGGTCAATGGCAGAGCACACGACCTTGGTTCTCAGTAAGAAAGGAAGAAAATACAAGCTTGCTAAAGTGTCTGCATCGAATCACATCGAGTCAGCAGTTCTATCACTCACAGCCTGCCTTGGGTTGACTAGATACTAGTTCTCCACAAGACTAAGTTGCTTTGCTGTGCTCTAAGTGAGACCACAATCAGTTCTTTTTTTTATGAGTAGCGTAGCGAGCACACGTTGGTCCTCGGTGAAATCAATCTGTCTTTTGACAGTCGCATAAATGCGATGTCCTGTCCAAAGTGACTCAACCCCGGCCCAATTACCTTTCTGTTCTCCACCGATGCGACACGGGCCGTCTAGTGACATCAGTAAGCCAGAGTGATTCCATCTTTGCAAGATCCTGCGTGACCCTTCCTCTTTGTCTGCCACACAACTTTCACAACTGAGCATCGGCAGGCTGTTCGCATGACCCGTAAGGCCGAACTTGTGCCTGGCCTTTGAATCTGAGCTTGTAGGATTTTGAAGGCAGAGTTGAAAGGTAATATGCCATAGGGGCCCTCCCTCAGGGGAAAGAAATCACACCCTTAATATTAATGAGAGTGATTGTAAGGCTGAGCTTTTCTGCAACACCGAATGAAGCCTCTTTCTTAAAAGCTCTATAAAATCTACTAATGGGAGGATTTAAATGCCTAAGTTCATTCTAGAATGTTGTATTTTCTACTTCTCTTTATGCCCGAAGGAGTTTGTTGTGTGGCAAAAGTATTCTCAGACTCAGTCTTCCTTGCTTGCCAGTAAATGGTTGAAAACATGAATAAACAACTAGCACATTAATAATAATTATTGCACTTTCCTAATGTTGTTGCTGATTGAATTCATTCCCTTTGGCTGTTAAACAATGACATTTCACTGTCTGCTTTGCAGTTGATGGTCATACTACCAACATTTCTTGAGCCAGCGTTGGAGGAATTCTGCCCCAGAGAAACTTAATACTGCCTGTTTGCAGGTGAAGCAGGCCAGAGCGCGACCGTAATTAGTCTTTATTTGGACTGATGAGTGGGATAGGCAAAGAGGTCAGGATCCCTATTAGGCCATTCATTAAACCTACCAGAGTTCTCAAAACTTGACTTGTTAATTACAGGGCTGGAGAATGCAGGAGTCACAGGTACATCAACAAGCTAAAAGCGTCCAATTGGCAAACAAACAACTTGGGGGCACAC
This sequence comes from Hiodon tergisus, assembly GCA_025775045.1. Taxonomy (NCBI): domain Eukaryota; kingdom Metazoa; phylum Chordata; class Actinopteri; order Hiodontiformes; family Hiodontidae; genus Hiodon; species Hiodon tergisus. The sequence goes on from JAOVYW010000031.1 coordinate 5,089,432, forward strand.
AATACGCCCGCTGGGGCAGAGCTGACAGGGTTAGAGACCCAGTGCTTAGGAGCGCTTCCTGCACCATTGACCCCTTGCCCATTTGTGGGATCTCCTGGACCTGTTTCAAGCTCCTTTGCAAAAAACACATTTTAATAAGCCAATTAACTACAAAAAGGGCGATATATTGAATATTTTTTATTCTTATTCTTCAGTATAAGCAGCAAACTGGCTAATTCATCAATCCATATGCATCAGTGAGTTTGTTGCAGTCTCCGGGCAGATAGAGGATGAGAAGGCTGAGTTACTGAAGTCATGAGTGAACTTGAATCAGTGGTTTGCACAAGTAACGTGAGTACAGCAACAGTGAAAATACTGGTTATGTTCCCAGAGATTTATATATGTTTCTGCTCTTGCTTGGAGGACAACGTGGTTCATATCAACACAGGTGCATCTTAGTTTGCTTTTTGAAAGGCTTGGTTTAATGCATTAGAAAACTTTGTCTCTGAAAAAATCCACTCTTTATTTGAAGATTACAAAAAACGTGGGCTACGGCACTCAATCTTACGTGGCTATGGAAAGGCCACAGACAAATGAGTAATTTTATTCAGCATTATAAAGTATGTTCCTGGATATAGCAGCTGTGTGCAATGTCACTGTGATGAAATATGGTGGGCTATTTTTTTTTTAAACACAGGAGAGCTTTAGCTCTGTGAAACAGATTACAAGCAAACTAACCACACGGTATGGAGGTGACAGGTGGTAGTTAATGAGTGGTTAATATAGCCCCGGGTGTTCACTGAGTTCTTTTTTTTTTTTTCCCCCACAAGGAATATTGAAATAAATGGATTTGCTGCTAACGCCAACCGAGCAAACCTTGATGGAACATGAGTGTTGACCAATGCAACGAGGCAGCCTTGCAGGACTGAATACCCAGCGGAGAAAACGGTGACGGGCACCGCTGACACCGGAGAGAGGGATATTTTGAGCTCTGAGGTTCCAGGCCCCCCGGAAGAGTCCCTGTGCTTTGTTGTTCCCAGATTAGATTGTTGGGTTTGTGAGAGCCTGTTTGGCCTGCCAGGTAAACGCCACCGTGGCGCAGAGATAACAGCCGATGTTTCCAGCGCCTGGGGTAATTTCCGGCAGGAATCCTGTCGTCCGCTGCGGTGCCCCCGTCTCCCGTTTGCCCGCGAGTTGCCAGTTAACGGAATCACATCACAATGGAACCACATCTGAGGAATGTCCCTCTGCATCGTAATGTGTGTGTGGGGTTTTTTCTTTTTCTTTCACTACGATGTGAAAAGATTAAGAATGTACATTCTTGGCTGACCAGCATCTACCCAGTGTTTTTTTATTTAAGGAGATGTTTCTCAATTTGTGCCATTTTCATTTGTATCATGGGTATTGGACTTTTTATATTTCTGAGGTAATTTACAGTGCACACAAATACAGCCAATAAGCAATTTTTTTCTCTTTAGAATCAGGTCATTTGCTACCTTTGATTTGTGGCCCCCTTTTGACCAGTTTTCTACCTTGGGCTTATTGGTGAATACTGTTATTATTCCTCTTCCAGACTGAAACTGTCTTGAATGTGCCTTAACCCTATGTGTGATCGCTTCAGCTGGGAGACAGAGTGACCCGGGCAGAGAAACGCCTTGCTGTTCGGCTCGTCAGTGGAGATGACACACTATCCTAAATGGAATTGTGTCTGCTTGGAGAAAACTTAAGGTTGTGTTAATCTTTTCAAACTTGTGGTGGGGGACAAAATGAATTCTGGTCCGGAGAAAACCTAACAAATTTTGCAAGGGTGCGGATTGAATGTATGATGTTGGTTTGTCAGGACAAAACTTGCTGCGCCACTCCCCACCCTGGTGTGACTCAACCACAGCAGAACAGCATTTCGCTGTCAAAGAGACGCAATCCCTGAGGCAGAACCACCTCTGAAATGGCAAGCCATCAAACGCTCCAATCGTCTATCACTTAGACCGGGGCTATGTTCCCTCTCCATAGTCATGTGTACTGTGAAGCACCATTGGTCTATAGCAGGGAAGAAACGGGTTTTGAGACAGGAGCCTGTGGGAAATACTGACTACATCTCCCATGAAGACAGTCTTGTCTGTCTGGCAGAAAAAATTAATAAATGATGCATATTTGTAGCATGCACTGATTGTCTTTATTTCATTACTGTTCATTCATTGACGGCGTGAGGCACTGGTTTAACAGTACAGCTTTCCTACACCCCCAAGGGACTGAATGTTAAAAGCCCGCTTAGCAAATGTGAAATGAAAATTATTTTCATTCCTCCATTGTTCTGCAGATCTAGGTTTAATTCCTTTTTCAGCTTTATGACAAAATTACCTGCAGTAATACGTTCCATTCATTAACCCCAGACTCTATGCCCTGTTTGCTTTCATTTATTTCCTTGGGTTCATCCCTTACAGCCTGATATAGACTAATGAATACCAGGCCCAGAATTCTTCTTTCAGTTCATAACCATCTCTAAGTACTTTTTCTAAACCCTGCATGTATTTCTGTTGGCTGAGAGAAAGCTCCAGTGAGAGATTAGGTAAACTAATTCATGCTAATTGCTGATTAGGTCAATGGTGAAGACGAAAAGCAAAACGTAAATAAAATGGGGCCAGTGCAATAAATTCTCAGGGTTTGTGAGATGAGAGGCAAGGTTGGCTTAATTTTTACCCTGCAAAAGCATGACAAACGAGGTACGCTGTAACGCAGAATGAACCCCCCATCACTCCTTGTGAGATTGTGTACAATGATGGTTGCTAAGCCACACCGGACGCCAGTCGGCTGTAGTGGAACATGACAATGCCGCCAGCCATTCACTGTCAATGAGACGCAATCCCAGAGGCAGAACCACCTCTGAAATGGCAAGCCATCAAATGCTCCAATCGTCTATCACTTAGTCCGAGGCTATGTTCCATCTCCATAGGCATGTGCGCTGTGAAGCACCGTTGGTTTGAGGCAGGAGCCTGTGGGAATTACTGACGAGATCTCCCAAAGAGATCATGTTCGCCTGATATTCACATCTGTACGTGTACAGATACATTCCTGTGTGTTCGTGGCTGCTTATTTAATCAGTTATTAGCATTAGCAATATCACTGCAGCAATCAGGACCCTTCTCACCACTGCTCCCCAAATGCCCAATGTTTGGAAAAATTAGCTGAGTTAATATGTTAATTTTAAACAAAGTACCGTATTTATAAAGGGAGAATTTGTCCAAATGGGCCGTTATATGTTTCCACACATCTGGCCTCTGAGCCACTGGGGAAAACCAGAAAGACAAGGAGGCATGAGAGCACTGCTATCACAGTGATGTTCTTCCAGAAGGCGCTGGCTGCTCTCGCAGGTTACGGCTCCCATCCGCACTGCTTGTGAACAGCAGCACATACAAGCCGAATCACAGAATGCCGTGTTCATATCTCTCACTTCATATACTATAGCAAGGGGCAACATTTCTGGCCCTCTCTCACGTCCAAGTGGCCCCGTGAACCCACCTATTTTTCTGTTCCTCTCTCACGTCCTAGTGGCACCGTGAACCCACCTACGTTTCTGTTCCTCTCTCACGTCCTAGTGGTCCCGTGAACCCACCTACGTTTCTGTTCCTCTCTCACGTCCTAGTGGCCCCGTGAACCCACCTACGTTTCTGTTCCTCTCTCACGTCCTAGTGGCACCGTGAACCACCCTATTTTTCTGTTCCTCTCTCACGTCCTAGTGGCACCGTGAACCCACCTACGTTTCTGTTCCTCTCTCACGTCCTAGTGGTCCCGTGAACCCACCTACGTTTCTGTTCCTCTCTCACGTCCTAGTGGCCCCGTGAACCCACCTACGTTTCTGTTCCTCTCTCACGTCCTAGTGGC
>JAOVYW010000031.1:5099957-5118162 GCA_025775045.1 Hiodon tergisus
TTGGCCCCTCACACTCCCTGGATTCTGTATTTAAAGGCATCATACTGGCAGTGGCGTTTGGCCCCTCACACTCCCTGGATTCTGTATTTAAAGGCATCATACTGGCAGTGGCGTTTGGCCCCTCACACTCCCTGAATTCCACATTTAAAAAGGTCAGCGGTCGGTGCAGGGCCCGTCGGCAGCTTCATGCTGCTGTAGTTTTTGATTTTCCTGTCATGCAGGTGTGCTAGGCTTCAGGGTCTCTGCCCTGGTGGTGTTCAGAGCACTTGGCGGGACAGGACATGCACAGAAAGCCTCTGCCCCGGCCCTCGTTGTCCTCTCTAGCTGTGCAATTATTCATGCAAAAGTGGAATTTAATGGGTGTCAAATGCAGGATTAATTTCCTCCTCTCTTTGACTAAGTGGGAATCACAGCCTCCCTTTTCCCCTCCCTTCCTGACACCCTTATTCTGACTCGTAAGTGCCGTTAGGAATCACAAACAAAACTGGCATGCTAAAGCGCTGGACGGCAGCCAGCAACCACAGCGCTGTTTGCATCTCATTGTGAACTGTATCACCTGCCTCACCCCCTTCCTGTAAATTGTATACCAGGCTGAGGGGGGGAAAAACTAGCGCAATGGTTTTTGTATGCTAGAGTAGAGAGAGAAAAAAACCTTAAGTGATTTTCTTTTGCGAGACAATAAAGGTGGGTTTTAAATCAAAGAAAACAAAATAGAACCAAGGCTGTGCAAATCCCGATGTATGGCGAGGTGGAAGGTGGCTACGCATTTTGATGAGAAGTCAATCAGACTCCACTCCAATTGGATGGGAGCAGCTTCAATATCCCTATGGCCTGCTCAAAGCTTGTTGCAAGTTGGCGCAACAGTTTATTGTTATGTCAGGTAGGAGTTTCAACCACAATTTCTTCCAATTTTATCTTTCATTACACACTGGATAAATGGTCCACACTTGGTTTTACACTATCAGTCTTATAGCCAAAGTGGAAAGGCATCGGAGATAGGAATCTTTGTTTTGCAGAAAAGAGAAGTCTTCTTGACGTGCTGGGACTTTGGGTCATTGATGCGCATGGTGTTAAAGGAGAGCTATCTTTTTCTATTGGTTGGGCTTGATATTTAACCCTGCTATATGAGTGTGAGTGTGAGTGTGAGTGTGAGTGTGTGTGTGTGTGTGTGTGTGTGTGTGTTCATGTGCGCTTCTCCGTGGCAGCAGTGTGTTTCGCAGAACAGCTTGGCCCTGGATACACCCACTGCGCCTGTTTCTGGGCAGGCTTGCAACAAAATATAAGAGGTATTAGATTGAGACATCCATCAGCATCTACAGGCAGACACTGCACCAGGCAATCACAGCGTGACAGCTCAGGACAGCCTACAATACCATCACAGTTCACTCTGGGCCTGTGCTTTGCCAGCCCCAAGGCACTCTGGGTATCTGGAAATAAGAATTAAAAGAATTGGGGGGCGTCCTGGGGTATTACGATAAGCTGCATTTTGAACACATCAACTTTTAACTGCTTTTCCCTTTAAAGTCAGTTTCTCAAACAAAAGCTTCATTTTCAGAAATAAAAACCTACTTTGTGTGGGTGATAATTTTCTGTGTCACCTCTCAGTTTCTGCAGAGAAGGGGTAGGTGTGCGAGAAAGCTTGTTAAAATAAAAATCAAAAGGCACACAGACGTGATTGAAGTGGCTCTTTAGAAAGTTAATAAAAAAGGGATGTTTTTTTTCTTTCTTTTTGTAATTAAATATTTATTTTAAAAGGGTGTGCAGCAGCTTGGCTCTCAAGTCTTTAGGGTGGACCACTCTGTCTTGACCAGTGAGGATGCAGGACACAGCTTGCCTCTTATTGCTCATTTCGAGTTGGTCCCCGTGGGTTACATAGTAACCAAGAGCTGGAGGTCTGGTCACACAGAAACCAAAAATAGATGAGTCAAAGAATGTGGATTGTGGAATGTTTTGGTTGTAAAAATGCACAATAACAAATACAATTTGACTGATTGGTTGATTTAAATCAAAACTGGCGCAATAAAGAGAAGAAGCCAATAGATGTTTTGGTGGTGTCGCTTGAAGACTGGCTGGCTTTGAGCTGAATCGCTTCTCCCTTGCTCATCTTTCCCTTCCATTGTACTCTTATTGCCTGACCAGCGTAGAAATGAGCAGTCCCAAGTTTTTCTGTCTTATGGAGGTGAACTTTGACAGGTCAAAAATGCCACTGTTTTCATTTGGGCTCGGGTTTAATGACCCACTGTGTGGGGTGGGAAATCTACTGGATTTGTGAGTCACCGTTACTATAGTATCGGTTTCTTGCCATATGTGATTTCAGCCATATCACAGGGCTAGCGCCAGGTTGTCATCGATGACAGGATATTGAATGCAGCCGTACCTTCTCAAAGACACAAATAATTTGCCATGGCAACAATTAAGCACATTCAGGTTGCCTCGGCAAGAGACTATTATTTTCTGGGTATTTTAATATGCTGTCGATGGTTACATGAACAGACAGGATCACTCTTCTGTAGCTGAACTTCATGTTCAAAGTGAGTGCTACATATAGGAATTAAACACATCCCAAGCAATCACTTTATGTAGCTTGTCTGATGTGGATTCAACGTTTGTAGATATTGTATATTTGTTACTATAAAATTATTATTATTATTTTTGGAATTTTTAAAGAACCACACCTAGCACTTTATAAATACTGAAGGATATCTTGTGAAATTATAAAAATTGATTTTTGTAATGATTCTTGTTTCAGGGATTGGAATGTACAATTTATTACTTTTGTATTTCTGTGTTAAAATAAGCAAAAAGACAGATAGAAGCAAGAAAATAAATGACCATGCCATATTTAGTGCAAATATGCCACCTATTACCATATTAAACAAGCTTGTGCAGCAATTCTGAGCTGCACTTTGAAATGTCAGAATTTAATTTTGAAGTCATCTTCTCCACTTTATTATGTTGATTTAATAAATAAATCATGATCTCAGTCTGTTGCTCAGGAATCATTCCAGTCATTTGTGCAGGGCTTCTGGGAGAGCTCCTGTTTGCTTACAGCCAGCTCATGACCTAAACAGCTGCCCCTCTCTGAAAGAACGGAAGAGAGAGAGCGAGAGAGAGGAGGTTTGCTCCAATTCCACTTCTTTCTGGAAGTTCGCAGGAAGACGTATCCTTGAAGTCTCCACCAGCTCACATGCTGTTACCCACTGCTGTGGCCCAGGTGGTATAAAGAAGCTTGAGGTCCTGCTTTAGTTTTTTTATTAATTAAAAGATTTGCAGTGTTATTTTTTGCACCTTGTTACACAGCAAATGTAGGGATATAAGGAAACCATTTCAGTTAAATTAACCTTCCAGGTTTTTGAACATCTTTTTGTTTTTTTGTGGTAATTGAACACTCAAGACTTTAATTTGAAGCTGATCTGTGACATTTTTTGACATACCAAACCCAAACACACTGAAGAAATCATGTTTTTCATCTGTGGTTTGTTCCCTAAACAAATGAAAACATCTATTAGCACCCGGTTTGTAATGAGCAATTACTGAGCAATTTACATGAGCCCTAAAACATGTTCCATTGCATCTGTTTGACAAATGTGCCGGTAACAGTGACTGCTCAGCCGTGTAAACGGCAATACCAGGGCATTGTGGAATCTATGATGTTGCAGCATTGTATACAACACGTCTAAAGCTAGAGGTGCGTCTCCTCCAGTACACCGAGTCTGCCCACCATGATTTTTTTCCTTTTTACTTCCAGTGTGTTCCCATCAGTACGGAGCACTGTGGTGAGAGGCATGGCCACTAGGGGGAAGTGTGAGCTTTCCTGTGGGTACTGCTCTGTAGGCGAATAACACCAACAAGATGTAGAAGCAGGTAATCCAGGTTAGCCGCTTTCAGTCACAGTCACACCAGCAATATGTGTAAGCAGTTAGTCCAGGCGAGCAGCTTTCAGTCAGAGTCACACCAGCAAGATGTGTAAGCAATTAGTCCAGGCGAGCAGCTTTCAGTAAGTCACACCAGGAAAATGTGTAAGCAGTTAGTCCAGGTTAGCAGAAAAAACATCTGCATGTGCAGTCATCCATGAGCTTCTGATCGCGTCATACCCAACGCAAACAGTATTAAAAGGTGCATCCAGTCTTGAATAAATGTTTGAGTACATGTACATCATGTATATGTGTGTGTGTCTCTGTGTGTGGGTTTGTTTGTTTGTGTGTAGGCTTTAAAGGCTTAATTAAAAACTATATTTTTAAAATGATGTTTGACCCAATTACTCAACTATTATAAGCCAAATAAGTGAAAAGATGCAGTGAGCTAATTAGTTTTCCACACTGTGACTTTGGTCAGCTTGACCGAAGAGGCAGGGTCAGTAAAATGTCTCTTTTGATTAAGACAATGGTGCCACAGCAAATGAGTTAGCATTGTATTTATATCTGCCGTTTACTCTTTTGTGAGTAGTTATGCAAACTGATTCTGAAAACTCAAGTATGTGGCAAGCTACGATGGTACTGACTGTAATAGACATAACTTGATTTAATAAGTTAGAAAAAAAAAGTTTTCCCTGAAGTTAATCGGATTCGTCAAAAATGTAAGACGCTAGCTGGTCGTGCTCTTCAGGCATTTATATTCACCTTCATTCTTCGTGGGGCTTTTCCCTGTCGTTCCTCTGTGGTGTCAACTTTCATTTGACGCAGTCATGCATTCCACCTCTTGTTTTTACCCCCCAGGAGCTCATTTCATTTCAGCTGTTCTCTGGGATGGATAGATGTGTCAGTCCTCCTGGTTCCCATGTTGCCGCGCTGTCGGAGGTGGTCAACTCGTTACCCGGCGTACATGCATAATGCGCGTATCTGCATCCCCTCTCCCCCAAGACCTCCTTGTACAGTTTTTTCGAATGTGAATTCCCCCAGATGAGTCCTGTGATGCAGCTCTGTATCTGACTTAGTGAAAGTTGGGGAGCTTTTTTTGTTCTCTGAAGGACTTTCCCAAAGCTGAAGAGAAAATCCTTGTGATTAATGTACCAAATTTTCTGCACTGAAAAAAATACCCACATTTCCCCATGCTACATTGGTAATGTGTTTGCCCAGCAGATAGGCAACAGAAGTGTGCTTCATGTAGTCAACATTACATACATCTCCTATTTCTCTTCAGGCATCCCTGGTCAGTTGTCTTTGGCTTATTGGAGCCAAATGGAGATGCACAGATCCGATACTTACCACAAGGAACTCGATTGAGGCCATTTCCTCCATCTAAGAGGCCTGTCTGGAGGTAGAAAATTACTTTAACTGGACATGTTACGAGGAGGAACATCCCTTCCATGTGAAACCACAAGATTACTCAGGCTGTGGAGGAAATGCCTCTCTAATCCAACACCAGAGACCTTGTCCTGCTTCTCCACTCATGGGAGGTCTGCACCTACACTTGCTCCTTCTCTCTGTGCCTCCAGCAAACAAGTTTGTCTCTTACCCTCTCTTGCTCTCTCTCTCGCCCCTGAAAAACACAATCTGGAGGCTCGCACAACACCAGTCATCAGTCAGTAATTAGCGGGAGGTTGCACCTCAATTAACGACACACGGAAACGAGCCCCCACAGGCTGCGGATTACTGCGCCCTCATCGAGGGTTTGCTTCAGCCTGTTCTTAGCGTACCTAGCATTCTTCGCGCCTTAACACATAAACGCAGCTTATCGGCACCCATAGCGACAGCCAAAACATAAACACGAGTGAAACTTCACACCACTGATCCAGCTGCTGGGGGGCACCTTCTCTCCTACTCCGGGAGAGGAACAGTGCTCGTTGTCTCTCCTTCCATGTTGCCCCTGATCAACTCTATCCCGGCCCAGCTTCAGACGATTTTAAGGCCTACTCGCCAACCTTCGTCCAAGGCTGAGCCCCCCATTCCAAAATGGCCCCCAAGAAGGTCTGAAAGGTTCAATGTCACTTTCAAATTATAATGTGAAAAGCCTCTTGTTACCCAACCATTTGAGCACCATAAATCATTGCTGTGTTTAATAATTAAACACCTCGGAGTGTAACCTGGGACGCTACACACATTCCTTAAATGTCAGTGGCAATTAAACTTGATAATAAATCTTAGAGTACAAAACATCAAGCTGTGAGCTATGTTGTGTGCATGCGTAAAAAGTGCTGAGCACATCTCTGTGGAGAATTTGACATAGCCTCAGCGTTCCTCAGCTCCAAAATCCTGACATTTTACATTCACTATAACCACATAAAGCGTATATATTGCCTATAAACGCATGACAAAATGGCAGCTTTAAGCACTTAAATCTCTTTTTGTATAGTAGACCATTTACTTTTCTTTTTTTTTGGATTGAATGCTAGTCATTTGTATTAAATCGCCTGACACAAAGCTCACTACTCTGGCCCAAAACGCCGATGTAAATAACACTGCCATTGTGCCCAAACCCTGGCATAACAACATGTCACATTTGCCCTGTAGTATAGTGCTTCCCGCTCCCAATAGTCTGTTTTACGTCCTGAATTAGACTGCACCACTACTAGGACAGTGACGCAAAACAGTGGGGACCGGGTTAGTTATCAGAGTTGCAAACTGCATGTATAGGAGGCTGTTCCAATAAAGGATGCAGTTGTGTTGTACTCTGTACAATCTCCGTCCCGCATTATTACACACCCGTTTCTAGGTCCGGGTATTGGGAACTTGGCACTTGGAAAAGGTATAAACTCTCCATTATTCTCTCCAGTAGGTACACTGATAGTGGTATGATGAAATAACTTAACTTTTGTTTACGGTTTGCAGCTTGGAGGGGTTATTTGGTTTGATTTTTCAATTCTTGATTTGGTGTTTCAATATTTTGTTTTATTAGAGCGTCCTGTGAGAAAGAATCCATCAACATTATTTCCTTTAATTTTTACATAGGCAGAAGACCATGCCAATCACTCCTGTAACAAACCAGCTCAGTGTGTTACAGGAACAACTCAAAACATTCTACTATTAAGGACATTTTCTTGTGGAGAATTGACTTTCCAATTTGTCTCCTTCTGCTGACAAAGACAGCTCGTGTTTTGTAACCTGCCTCTTTAAAATTTCTTATTATATGTTCTCTTATATAAACAGGCAAGTCCCAGACAATGGTTGATAACAAATAAGTAATCAAATAAAGCCAGTGTTAACCTTTTTTTAACCTAATTTTTTTTGGATGTTTTGTATTTACGCGTGATTACTTCAGAGCTTAACGACTGCTCATTGTACCTCAGAGAAAAGGGCAGAAACCAGGACTGAAGCACTGATCAACAATCCAACTTCAATTGTCTGTAAGCTTACTGAGAGATATTGTCTCCTTGGGTTAAGCACTGACCCAAGAAGGGGTGTCTACATATCAGTGTCCCATCAAGTGAGGTTGGTCATTGCTTTATGCTTTATAAATAAATAAAAAAACATGCCATTTCGCCAAGGAAACCCCGTCTCCTCTTTAGTATAGAAACTTATTAGAGTCCTTTGATATCCCTGCAAGCGATGGAGGTGCAAGGACTGTGCCCATTATATACCAGTTTGACATCACAAAGTTAGCCTTTTCCCCGCTACAGCCTTGTACACACCTTGCAGGAACTGAAATACATCCAGATCCCATCGTCTCTGTCCCAGCCTATTGTCATTTTAATATACAGCTTTGGGAGTCTATTCAATCACAGTGAACACTGTTTCATCACAGTGTTGACCTGCGTGACTAATCCGAGAGACACTACACTCATTTAACCGAACCCAAATTTAACTAAGGATGTGTACAAAAACAGCTGGTTTGTATTGTTTCTGCTGAGTGGCAGGTGAGTGATCTTTATTAAAAGGTTTGTACGGAGGATTTAGTCTTATGGATGGCCACAGATTTTCCCTTAACTTTTTGCTTTTACATATTTGAATCAAATCTGAAACGCCAATTATTCTCAGATTCCGGCATAAACCTCAGCAACCAAAGCAATAAGGAAGCCACAGGTAGTTCCCTCAAACCATGTTCACATTTGACGAACTGCCAACCATGCAGTTCTGTACAGAAGGCTTTGTGTTGATCGGAGGATACGAACATCCCTCAGAAAACACTGCTGGTCTACAGCTTCTCACAAAGGGTCACAAGATGCTGTTTCTTAAGCTGGAAATTTTCCTCAAATATATTTGCTAATAGAAGCATAGAAGAAGAATATATTATCCCGGCCAAATTTGGCCTTCAGATGGATCTGAGTGTAGTTCCCACAACTTCAAGGGGCGGCTGAGGTCCCTTTGATGTTTGCCTCCGCTCTTTCTTCCCCGTCTAACCCACTGCAGACGTGTGTCATGGCGGTTAAGTGACTCAGGGTTCTGGTTCTTTGATGTTACGAGGTGATGTTGCTCTGCTGCTCACCTTTCATGGGGAGCAGTCAACTACAGGCATTCATCGCCCCGGAAATGTTCTCTGAAAACCATTTTCTAAAGCATTTGCAGACTTGGAGTGAAACAAGATTAGAAGAAAAAAGACAAGTGTTGCATTCAGAGTTTGGGAGATTTCGTCTTTAGGGTGCGGCTATCAGGGTATCAATTCAAAATTAAATTGAGAGTGCATAATGAATTCCAATTGGTCAGCAGTTCTAAGCTCTTGGGGCAAACATAGTATGAGTGACACTGGGGTTTTAGAAAAACCAAAAACAGAAAAATAAGGTAACTGCATATCTAGTTGAGAAAACATTATTGGCTATTCTATTCAATGCACCATGCTATGCTTTATTACTGATTTGTGGGACAAATACTACCAATTCTTTGAAGATCTTGCTTTGAAAAAAACCCAGGTAATGAAATGCCTTGGCTTTGGCTGCATCTGAAAAACTATGAAATATAAACAGTAGGCCTTCATTACTCCAGCCCAGCAACTGCTTCTCAGGCTGTATTAGTCCTCTCCACATGTGACTTTCTGTGTTTTTCCTGGCCTTTTAAAGGTTGGGATAGCTTATAATAAGCCAGATATACTTTATTGGTATGGGCATAAAGTCATCAAAATGACTGGTCAAGGAAAAATTTGCCTCAATTTCGATGTTTTCAGAACATCAGATCAAAAGTATCTCCGCGGTTGTCTCGCTCTCTCTCTCTCCCCATCTCTCTGTTGAGATTTTTGAGGTAGGCGTCAGTCTTGCTGAAAGGCCCTTTGGGATATGAGAAATCAATAACCTGTCTGCGCGTATGTTCAGACGCAAGTAAAATCCTTCCGTTCTTCGGAGCACAAGACATTCTGGGGGAACGGCGGAGAGGCTTAAACAGAAACCCCCGTGCTGCTGCACATCCGTCTGCGGGGGCCGCTTTCCTGCAGTTCTGCGGGACTGACAGGCAGAGAATGGAACTTTTGACTGCTCATTAGGACAAGCCGCACCTATGATGGGGCAGCGATTGTTCCGCGACTCATTAAAAGCAGAGAAGAACCGCTGAAAGACGCTCCGGCTCCATCCTTTGCAGAACCCCGGAAACAGGAGTGATTCCATTCCTCCTCTGTCGTCTCCTCTGCAGCCTCTCAGTTTCCCCCCCCAGGCTGGAGTTACGTTTCCTGACATCGTCTTCAGAGCACTGCGCCGCTCTCAGCTTACATTCCAAGGGGGTTCCAATCGGAGCATCTTTTTGCTCATTCTTCTCCTGATTTTGTTCAGTGCGTACTGGCGTGTGTGTCTATAAAATTGTCCCAATTTTGGCTTCAGTTTATTTTTAATTCTGTTTGCAATGCGTGCAGCGCTCTCAAAAGGGAATATACGACTGGCTGTTAGGTCCTCAATTGCCTTCAATGAAAAGCATGCATCGTTCGTTTCATGATATGTTTTTTTCCCTCAACTGTCCCTGTGTGACTTCTAAAGACATACTTGCTAGAATTGAATTTGTTATCTTCAAAAGCCAACAAAAACTACAATATATATATATTTTTTTACATTTCTTGTCATTCCATTAATAATAATTTTTTAAAAGCTACAGATAAATCTTTGGCACACCTATGGCTAGTGAAGTAAAGTCTCTACAATCAGTCATTCGAGAATCAACCAAATCATGTGAACATGACAGTTGTTCCTCCAATGCTGGTAAGCCCCCTGATTAAGTGTAATGCCCCCTGTTTCACTCTGCAGTCCCTCTCTACCACCACAGTTTCCTTTAAAAAAGGCCCTCAGATCTCCGAGGGCACTGGCATTAATGGGACCGCCTGAAGCGGCTTTGCTGGCTTCTGCTGATGCCCTCTCGAGTCTGATCCCAAATTGGACTTGGTGTTGAGAGAAGGGCATTAGTCATCGGAGAAACACTACCTTCCCTCTGGTGTGTTTAGAGGCGAGGCCTCTAAAGGTCGTCTTGACCCTTGGATGGCACTGTCAGTTCCCCAACCAGTCCTCATCTCTGATTAAGCTGGCTGTGGATGATTGACGTCCAGCAGGAAAAGTTCTCTTAATGCGGCTTTGGCTTGGTTTTAAACCATGGTCTCTTTTGCCATGCTCTTCTGAATCAACTTCATAGATCATAACGGCCTCTCAAAAGAGACAGTGTTCATTTGTGGATTGAATCGCTTTGTTTGTAAACCACGAAGGAAACCGGAAGGTCTATGGGTTGGAGATGTGCCATGCTTGATCTAAAGCGCTAGATCTCGTGGTTGACAGTCAGACCTAGAGATTCGACTTGAGAGGTACTCCAAATTAATGTTAGACCCTCGGTTGGGACCGAATATGGCCAGTATCCCAAAACATTCAGCCATTCGGTTTTAAGTAGAAAAATATTCAAAACGCAGGGAATTTTGCTAAGAAGCTATTTTCACTTTAAGTGGATGATGGATATAGTCATTCAAGCTAAACTCCACTGCACACACCTGAACCCTGAATTTAAAAAAAAAACTATGGGAGAGTTGACACACAACGATGTATACTGAGCAAGACATATCCATTGGTGATTGACATATTTACTCATAAATACCTTCAATAGCGAGAGCCCTCTTAAATGCTATTTGATTACATATAAATTGATTCATGACAGGTATGACAGTTAGACTGTATATTATACTAGAGCTTCAGGTCATTTTTCCATTACATTTCAATAAAATGAGAAGGAACTCCAAAAAGTCATATCAAATATTTTTTCTCCACGCAGATAAAGTATTTTCTCAAAAAAACAACAACTTTGAATAGGGCTAAGCTCAATTACTTGTTTAAATGTCTGTTAAATGACGCCGCTGTATTCTAAAAGTTAATCGGATGCCAGGCAAGCTTCTTAATTACTTCGATATGGTGTTTGGCACAAAAATTGAGAAGATTTCCTCCTGCTTTGGAGTGCAACGTGACATTTCAAACACATAATGCCCATTAATTTCCTGGCGATATGGACATGTAAAAGCTGAGGTCCTGTTTGATTTCCCCCATTAGGAAAGTTTCAGTCGTGTTTCTAATTAAATGTTTCTAATGAGTGGGAGCCTCGAGGGAGCGCTGCGCTTTGGTGAATCGACGGCGGGGAACGGCGCAGACGAGCGATGGGCCAACACAGCCGGTTTCCACCGGTCGAATAAAAGAGGTCGGAGGCTGAGTCACCCTGTCTCGCTCAAAGAAGACGTTCCTTTTCGGTGCTTATTGTGCTGGCTGAAGGAGCGGCTGATGGTCTCGTTGGCCATAAACAGCAGAGGGCCGGCCTCTCCCGCTCCTCACCATCTTGCCACTGTCTGACTGGTTCTTCTCAGTCTTCTCTCAGCTTTCAGCGGTGTTCCACAGACAAGGCTTGAAATGTTAAACGCCCAAAAATCCACAAAATTTGTTATCAAATTTAAAAGAAAGTCGAGAAAAGTCATGCGTAGAGACTAAATCCCCTTCTTAATCTGGCATGCAAGTTTTTGGGTCGGTTCTATAATCAATAAGAATTACCAGCCAGTTAAGGAAAAAAAATACAGCCACTCAATACAGGGACTACAAAATACACATTATTGAGTGCCTGTGTGCTCCCCCCATAATCCCACTCTGTACTCAACGAACCGCTTCATGAAGACGGCTCTGTTGCAACTCAAACAGCACCCGGCAAGCCTCCTTCCACCCCCTGACAGGGACAGCAAACATTAGGACGGCTAATGGATGAATTAATGTACATTTTTCTGCCAAACAAATTATCGCAAACAGGAGACCAATCACTCTTGTGCCTGTGGTCAAGGTCCTTGTATTGATTTAGGTAGCTACAGTCAGACGAGGCCGTAAAGCATGTGGCTTATTTTGCTTTGCAGACAAGCTGGCACATACAAAGATTCCAGCAGAAAAAAACACATTCTTTCAGTGGGGAAAATAAATACTTAGGGTGGCCTGTGTAATCGCAATATCTGAACAGCCAGCAAAACAGAAGTCAATTTCGTTTTACCATATTTGTGAGAGAAAAAACTAAACGGCAAATTTATTTTGAATCAATAATATTAACAGATTCACCAGAGGGGATTAAAACACCAGAAAACCCTAAGCCAATCGGGACAACAATAATGAAGTGACAACAGGGAAAGCACCAGAGGGCTGGACAGTGTCTCTTCCACACGGTGTCAACGTCTCCTCCTAATGCAGAGGTGTCAACGTCTCCTCCTAATGCAGAGGTGTCAACGTCTCCTCCACACGCAGAGGTGTCAACACCTCCTGCTAATGCAGAGGTGTCAACGCGTCCTTCTCACGCAGA
The DNA here is from genome assembly GCA_025775045.1 of Hiodon tergisus. Classification (NCBI taxonomy): domain Eukaryota; kingdom Metazoa; phylum Chordata; class Actinopteri; order Hiodontiformes; family Hiodontidae; genus Hiodon; species Hiodon tergisus. Next base: position 5,112,599 of record JAOVYW010000031.1, read on the forward strand.
GGGCTGAGCAGTGTCTCCTCCTCAAGCAGAGGTGATGTAGTTCTGCTCGTCCTTATGGTGGGACTGGAAATGCAGCCATTTCCTTGAGAAACGGTGTCCTGGCAATTGCCATCTTCGGTCAGCCTCCCTCATAAGGGGGGGATATGCGCCCAAGATAAGGGATTGCTGGAGGTAATGGCTGCCCTGGCAATTCAGCTCACATAAGGTAACAAGACTCAGTCACCAGAGCAATTAACCTCCTATTGGTTGGGTGAGAATTTAAAAATCAGTATGTGACGGGATTCAAAAAGAGAAACGAAAAGGAAAACGCTGTATTCCGTTTTGTTCAGTATTTTTATACCTGAAATCAATTCCTGTTATCAATAAATACCTTTGCCCTAATAAATATCAAGCCCTAATTGTGGTCACACCCCACCTTCACCACAACACTAGGGTATATGGTGACTACCACGGATAGCGTTTTTAAAACTTATTTTACTTATTCAAAGGAGTCACAAAGTGAATTTTATATGGACAATTAACATTTAATCAATTGACAAAAAACTACTGAGCTCTTCTTCCTTGGGTAGAGCATTCAGGCATGCTGGCACAGTCTGCCTATGGACAAGGTGGCCTATACCTATCAACAAATAGAAGTGAATGAGCTGTAATTGTCTTTGTTTTATAGGTACTACTTCATAGGTAGATAAAATAAGTTTGGTTTCCTATGCAAAACCTGGTCGTGTGCACAGATTATAACAACACTAGCCCCACAAGCGGACAAGGGTTTTTGGGTGGCTTTGTTCAGTGCTACATGTCCCCCTGTTTCGGCAGCACTGTCTCCGGGTTTACGGCCCAACAGACACATATGTACGCTTGTCCTGATTCTCACACAATACGACGGGAAACAAAGGGTTCTGATCTTCGTTTGGGGTGGGGGTTTCAGGTGAGGGCAGGGATTTACGGAATTTCTGCGAGTTCCGTACAATTGTACAGTTTGTTCCACTCTGCTGTTAGCCATCATCCCTCTCTAACAGTGCCTAAACTGGTTGCGTTACTTGACCCAACCTGAGGTGTGACACAGACATTGATATTCAGATTGTTATATTTCTTTTTTCACAAGAATCTTTTTAAAGCCCTGTCATCCAATAACAACCGACTTTTATCATTTAGTTCCGAAAGTTATTCGAATTTACAATTACATACATACTTTTGACAACCCCCCACGTATCAGAACTGGAGAGATTATCATAAACTGCTGCCCAGCCAGTGTTCTGGTTTGTCATCTAGGGCCAATCAGACAATGTTGTAAAGATTAAAGAAGAGAACATTTCCAGCTCTGGTGAAATCCATTTCTCTTTGCTAGGCCAGGCTTCACCCAAAATGTTTTCCAATTATCTGTAAAGGCCACACCGTTTGATGCACACCAGCCAGTCAGCGATTTAATGACATGAGTCTGAATGCTGGAGTGGAGCTGGAGAAAATTACAGTCTGACTCAGTTGCTTTGCACTCTTGCACACCAAAACAATATTACTTTTTAAAACTTCAGATTCTTTCAAGCAGACATCATTTATGCCTGCCCGTATCACCACTTTAGAGAATTTACTTTTACCTCTAACCAGCTTTTTAAATTTTTTTTGTCAATATCCGACGCTCTTACAGCCAAAACAGAACTTACTATGCTCAAATTTATTCGAGTGCTGAACTGGATACTGCTATGGCCTTGCTCAGTTTGTCTTAAAGCTATCTTTCTTTCAAACCGTGACAAAGATTGGCTGCTGAAGAACCACTGAGGCTTTCTGGGGCATTCCCCCAATGACTCCAGGGTCACTGAAGACCTCTAGCTATCCCGTATCTCCGAAAGATTCCGGTTGCGGCTCTCAACCTCAGCAACTTTCAAAACTACAGAATGGTTTTCTTTGGAAACTAAAACATTATTCAGAATGGCAGTGCAGAGCGTAATGCGAAGGGGGGTGAACGAGTGAACGCGGTGTTGACCATTCACAAGACAGGAAAAACTTCCAGTCTTTATCAATAGCTTTTAGTCATTAATGGTAATTCTTTATCCTTAAAAATACATTTGGACTGAAATTGTACACCTCTCCCCAATCAAATCCAACTCAGATGAGTATCCTTCAAGTCTTCAATAAATCCCAGATGAATCCCGGTTTCGCTGATGGTGAAAAATTAGCAGGATTAAAAATAAGAGAAAGAATAGTATTTCAAAAGGGGGGGGGGCTTGGTTTTTTTTTTGGAGGGAGGGGTGGGCTGGACTCGTTAAAGGTTCAACAAGATCGAGTGTTTTGTTACATTCTTTTCTGATGGAGCCAGATTCCCTTCGATATAATTTGATAAGCTCTGGTGGATACTTTTGCAGGTCAAATGCATTTTTCCAATTTGTGGTTCATGGCATCATCCATTGGGACGAAATCCATGCCTAGGTTATCATATCTCAGTGACATCACTGTGGATAGAGTCAGACTGGAGAATTGGAGTCACTTCTGGAGGTGGGGTACGTGGAAATTTTTAGTATTGAAGTGTGGATGCTGTGCTTAGCAGTACAACCAGGCACAGTGGGTTCTGGCTCAAGCAACTCAAAACCATATTGCACAGAGGCAAAGAGCCCAAAGTCAACACCTGCCAGATCTGTGCAAAAATATTTTTTCACCCTCACTGAGGCCCTCATAACTGTTACGGAGCAATATGATAGGGTGGATAAATTACACCAAAGCCTTTCCAGACAAGATTGCTATAGAGGGTCCAAAACTAAAGCAACGTCGGGGCAGCCAGCTGTCTCCCGGACATATGCAGCTGGGAGGGGAGCAGACCCTGCCCCACGCAACGGGGATCCGCTGCGCATAAACTTGCAGAATGCAGGGGACAAGCCCGGTCTTAGGGCAGGTGGACAATTACATCTCCTCCCACAGTAAAGGAAGAGAAGGAAGGCTGGGAGTAAGACAGTGAGGGATAGGGAGAGAATTGCCTGCAGAAACCGTCAATCCGAGAGGCCAGGTGGTGAATTGTGAGAATTAAACAGAGAACCTGCAAAGCTATCGTTAATAAAAATAAAACGGCCGCTCTCTCTACACTACGTCCTAGCAATCACTCTGGCACTGGGCACGGCACGCGTGTCACAGGCGTGTGCCATCCTAATAGAATCAATGGTGTCCTGGGAAGATTCAGTGGAGGAAAAAAAAACCCACAAAAAAACCCCCTGTATGCCGTTTTAGTGGTTGTTGTTGGGGAGCGGAGACAGGTTTCTGCCTAGGGTATATGGTGCTGTGATTGATTGGGCCGCAGACAGGCAAGGGTAGAATGATGAGCTGAACAGTGAACGTATTGTAACAGGCTGGAGAGGAAAGCAGCGATTGGCTTTGCTGAAGAGCAGGTCAGTGAATACGAGGAGTGAATACAGAGAGTTGAGCAAGGCCGTTCCATTGGCTCACAGTAAGTTAGCGTGGGAGCAAGTTAGCGTTGTCTTAGAGCAGGGGAGTTGGGCAGTAGTTCTCTGTCAAGCTTAAAAGGTTGCGGCGGCCATACAAGTTCAACTATAATCTTCTCCAGACCCAACATATGTAATGTGCTGATCAAAATTAAGATGAGTAATTATGTTTGATGTCTTGTTTAAAGTGTAAAATATGGTCATTCTAATAAAGTGTATAGCTACACAGGCAGTTACACAGTTGGACTGGAATTATGCTAATCATGAAACAGATATGGGTATTTTGGATGCCTGAAAAGAGGCAAAACTTATGTTTTTGAACCATATGCAACACCTTAATGAATAAAACATTAAGAATGAATGTAGGCATTGCATAGATTTAAAATTGGTTGCAGTTACATGTAACATGCAATACCAGTTCTGAAATTTTTTCATTTAGAAATGCTTTGTGACGCTTGATAACCAATAAAGCCCTTTTTAATGTTATACATATTTGGTTTTAAGTATAACAAAAGCATTTATCATTGACAGTTGGTAGATTAGATTGCTAAATACGTTATGATTTTAATGCTAAAATTATTCTCTCAAATTTTTGCAAAATGGTGCCTATAACCGCACTCTGAAACTGCAGAAATGCTTGGGTCCTGAAGGCCAAAGGTTGTAGCCGTTGAATGCTTCGTGATTGAATACCTTCAGTTTGAAACCTTTGTAAATTAATCTACACCGTAGAGTGTTTTTTTACCTGAGCAGTTTAATCAGAGCAAGGACACTTGGGGGTCCCATCCACGCACAGAGCACCATAGTCCCATCCCAACGATGTTTGCAAAGCCCTGCTGAGTGGGGGAAGCCTCACCATTGCTTCTCAAAGGTCCACAACGCAAGGTCTTGAAACATTTGGACAGCCATTATTAAAAGGCATATTATTATCAGCTGCCTAAAAATGAGTCAAACTAAAGACTTTATTCGGGACCCTTAGAAGTTTTCTAAAATGTATATTTTAGACAAAGGTTTGTATTTTAGGTTGTTACCTTTTACTGTCTTTCACAGGGACAGATTTAGCAGTCTTTATAATCTGTTTTAAGCAGAGTCAGGCAGTAATAGTCACTGAGGTAATTAACCCCGCCAAAAGTTGGGGTACAGGTTGTAGCGTCAAATGATACCCAACGCAAAGGGTTCAAATAAAATCACGTTTTTTTTCGTAATCTGTGGTTCTCATGAATATTTAAATGAACGCAAAAAAAAAAAGAACATGCGTTCGTTGTACAGTTTGCTTTTAATCACTATGTGGAACAAACAGCATAAAACATGAATCACTTGGTACATTTTTACACATTGACATTCTTAGTACCACTGAAATGTTTTATTTCAGAGCCTTGCATGACATGGCATGGGACATTGATGAGAAGACACCCGGCACACTGCTGCCCTCACTTTAATCTCAGCATCAGTTTGTCATTTATTTCCTCCTTCATTGAGAGCTTTTCAGCAGAAGCCAGAGAATGAAGACTATTGTATTGTATAGTATTGTGACAATACTAATGCAGACCCTGCCAGTGTACAGTGGCTCGATATTTTTGGCTTGCTTCACTTTACTCACAGGTTACAGCTGTTCATTTATTTACTAAAATGCTTTTAGAAAATATTCAATTCAAAACCCTCATTTACAGTGCATATGCTATGTAGCTTGTAATATGCTGGACAGTACAGTACTGGAGAGTAAAATGGCCCAGAAGATTAAACAGATTTGTTCTCCATATGCATTGACTCTTGCTTAACCACATTAGGTTCATGCAGAAATGAAAAACACCAAAAATATTTTTATTATAAAAAATATTTAAATATTTGTCGATAAAGACATTTAAAAAGTATATTTTACTGTGTGTAGTAAAATCATGCAGTTGGTACTTGCTGCTAATTGATTAATAGGCAGAGTCATGGAAACCTGATGCAGTGCTGATTGACTAATACTCAACACCTGGTGATCCAGGTAAATTAATGTCTCTGTATTAATTAACGAGCCACACCTGGGACCTCTCTATAAAGTCCTGCTGTCTGGCAAGAGAGAAAGAGAGAAAGAGAGAAAGAGAGAAAGAGAGAAAGAGAGAAAGAGAGAAAGAGAGAAAGAGAGAAAGAGAGAAAGAG
>JAOVYW010000031.1:5118262-5145545 GCA_025775045.1 Hiodon tergisus
AGAGAGAAAGAGAGAAAGAGAGAAAGAGAGAAAGAGAGAAAGAGAGAAAGAGAGAAAGAGAGAAAGAGAGAAAGAGATCTGGTTGTTGGTTTTGGTAGGATATTGGTCCTATAGACACTGTGATGCATTACCAGATACTTAACATACTGGGTTTTATGAGGATGGGGTTTTAGTGATTTGTTTATTTTATTTAGATTCAGGGTAGTCAGGGGGATGTTGGAAGAGTGATTTCCCATGGTGGGGTGGTTTTCCCCCACCAGCCTAAACCTGCAGACAAAGTGCATTGCGTGGCATGCTATTCAGCCAGTGCGCTACACTCTAATACCGTTAGGTTGTGAGCTAGTCTCCCCTTTAGCTATGTAAACAGGGAAACCAGTGTGTGGCGGTTGGTGGTGTAATTATCTGTATTAAATTGCAGAACTAACTCTTGGTCGTCTTAGTCCATTTGCGTTAATTGTGTCTGTGGATTTAGTTTTAGGTATAAAAATATATTTTATGTCTTGCATTTTTAGCACAGCTAAACACATGGTAGCAAAAAAAGCATGTGGGTGTTTTTGGAGTGAAGGAGGTGGGGCCCATCAGGAGATGCCTAGCTCTGAAGTCCTTGAAGGGACACTCCAGGAGGCGACTGCCCCCGCTCATAAGGCTGAGGAATGGAACTGCCTCATTCATTGCTGGAAGGACACTGCCATCTATGCCCTGGTCCACGCTCTGGAGTTCACTGAGTCTGTAGCTAGGACACACACACAGCGCCCATGGAGGGTTTAGGCTGCCTACGAAGTGGCAGAGGGGTAGCTGTTTGAGTGGCAAAACCGATTTGTCTGGGTGTCTGACCGCCTTCAGCAACACAGTTCTTCTGCTTTGGGGTTCCTTTCACCATTGGGTGACGTGATGTTGCCTCAGTGTCTGCAGTACCGAAGAGAAGCCCCGTTTCATGTTCGGTTTCCGTTTTTGCGCCAGTCACAACGTAATCGATGTACCTCAACTCGTTTGACTTTAAAGAACCGACTGGGAGATTTTACTTAAAATAGAGCGGGCTGGAAGTAATTTTCAGGTGGTCTGTTAGCGAAGTTTCATTAAATATGACATATAAACGAACACTCTATTAGCCATTAGAGTACAACTTTTTAATGTCTCCATTTAAATGCAAATTCTAGTTTTATGACCCTTTTCGAATGGCTGTATAAAATTGAATTAATATTTTTCCCTTTGAAGTGTCTACTGAAGTATTACATACTCATGTGTTTGTGACTGCATTGGTTGTGATGAAGGGGAGGGGTATCTCCCTAGACTTTCTTCTTTTTTTTTTAAACCCTCCTATTGTTTGTGTGGCCTTCATAAGGAATTTGGACAGGACCTCGTCCACACTGACCCCATTATTTTTGGCTGTGCCCACCATGAACAGTGAAGTCGGTGTTCAGAACAATAATTGGCTGACCTTCCTGAAAACCCAGTGGCCCAAGGCCTTGGAAAATGTTACCTTTAAAAAAAAAAAAGGTACTGTCACTTAACTCTGTAAATCTGGTCCTTTTCAGTCTTCTAAAATATGTTAAAATGTTCACCTTTTAGAACAAAAGGGTTACTTTTACACTTACTGTGAAAATAACATTTTTGTGCTGTAATTCCCCTTGATGTTTCTTAGGCCAGCAGAATTTCTCAGACACCACGAGAACTGCAGTCTCAATCACTTGCCCACACGTTTAAACCCAGGAGACTTAAAAAAAAAAAAGTTTAATTTCACCGATTTAAAAACTAGTGAATCTAGCTCTAGGTCACAGCATTGCACAGACAGTGCGAAGAATAAAATGTAGAAAGGCATTTTGATAGTCGCCATGCTTTATGTAAACCAGAGCAGTAGATTATTCACCTTTACCTGCATCAATGGGCCAGACTGAATCAAACCCGACAGATAAATGTGCCCTAACCTACCTTTTTAATCAGTGTATAAATCCAGGGTCCAAATTTAACTCTTATATCACTAAAGCAGTATCTTCATTTTGGTGATACAGAGGGTGATTATATATGGTTAATACAATTTATTATGTTGCTGCACATGGGCCATTAGTACCCATCAGTAGTTGGCTTGCTAATTACTGCCTCATCTTCCACTTGTCATGTGTTACTGGCCACATTTAAATTAAATCTAAACCCTTCCCTTGTTTAAGAAATTTTCCTCTGTATTGTATGTTATCAAAAGATACAGTGGCAGACATCATTTTGTATCTGCTTATTGTTTATAGTGTTAGACTGTTAACCATATTCCCCAATTTATTTTTTAGGTAAGGATGGAGAGGCCGTGACATTTTTATAATTTATATTTTAATCGGTTTACTTTGTATTGCTAGTGGAACACGGTTCAAACTTTTTTCCCCACCCGTACCACCAGCTTCCCACAGGTATGATTAAACGCATTACATATTTAATGTCAGTGAGGGGAGCCAAGATTTAGAAGTAAAATTGTATTTTTAGAGTAGTCAAACGGGTCGAATGAGAGAATCTGCATGTAAAGTTCTAATTGATTAACACTTTGAGGATGAGAATTGAGCTGGGCCAAAGTGAATGCTCGGGCATGTAAGTCATGAGACACGACTGCTTTAATTACCAGCATGCACGTGTTCCATTTAAACTGTGAACCAAAGCGAGTCCGCTTCTCCAGCGCATCCGCCTCCAATTATACAATAACAGCTGTTACTGTGACAGTCAAGTTCAACCCAGGAAACAATTCCATATTTATTTATTACAAACATCTCTGAGAAATGAGCACAAATAAGACTCAACTTCTTTTGTAGCTTTTCCAATAGATGCAGCACTTGAGTTTAAATTTAGATGTAATGCGATTTTAAGTGTATATACACTACCGGTCAAAAGTATTAGAACACCTCCATTCCAGGTGTTATTGAAATTTACACAGTTTAATGTACTCTGAAAATAAAGCATAGAACAAATAAACAATTGGAGATAAAGAAATCATAGAACTGTTTTGTTTAACAAAATTGAATCTGAATTTTGACTCATCAAAGTAGCCACCTTTTGCAGATATAACAGCCGAACACACTCGTGGCATTCTTTCTACAATGGAAATCAAATATTGTTTGGAAAGTTCTTCCCAACACTGTTACAGAAGTTTTCACAAATTTCACTTGCACCCAAATCAGCTCGATGGGGTTTAAGCCTGGAGACTGTGCTGGCCCTTCCATGATTTGAAGGCTACCGTCTTGTTTTTTTTCTTCTAAAGTAGTTCTGACATAGACTAGAGGTATGTTTTCGGTCATTATCTTGCTGTAGGATGAACCCCTGACCAACTAGACGTACACCAGAGGGTATTGCATGGCGCTGCAAAATGCTTTGGTAGCAGTTTTGGTTCAGGGTGCCAGTCACTCTGCAAGTCGCCGACTCTGGATCCAGCAAAAGAGCCCCAGACCATCACGCTTCCTCCTCCATGTTTGACAGTTGGTGTCTCACACCAAGGAACCATCCTTTCGCCTACTCGATGGCGTACAAAAACCCTGCGTGATGATCCGAAGATTAAAAATTTTGATTAATTGGTCCATAAGACCTTCTTCCAGTCTTCAGTACGCCACTGGCAGTGCTTTATGGCCCAGGCAAGCCTCTTTCTTATTTTTTCCATCTCAGCAATGGCTTTGTTACTGCCACTCGACCTGTCAGCTGAGACTTTACTTCAACCAGTGCTAAGCTGTGCTTGAAGGTGTTGTCCTGTGAGCCGCCTATCACGCAAGCTGTTGACTCTCAAACCTGTCTTCTGATTCGGTTTTGGCTTTGGGTCTGCCAGACTTCTTCCTGTCAGAGTTTCCTCCAGTTACTAAGTGCCTTTTTATGGTGTAGGAAACTGTACTAACGATTTCTCTAAAGGAAAGACCTATACTTTTAAGGGTTTTAATGGTCTGTCTGTCTTCCTTTATTAATTGCCTTTTGCTCACCATTATGAGAGCATACACTACTTCCTGCCGTATAATACTGTCCAAATAATGTTTAAGAGGGTGTAGTAACACAGTCTGTTCCAACACTGTTTTTATACAGACAGAGGGTCTCTGGCAGTTTACTGCTTACTTTTGTACCATTTCAGGTTATTCACTGAACTGCTTAAATTTAAATAAATAAAAAAATGGGGGTGTTATAAAACTTGACTGTGTGTGTATGTATATGTATGTGTATATATCTGCAATACTAATGATGATCAGAAATCAAAAAGGCCACAATCTGAGGCAAAGCATTGTAGATACTTTCAAGCCACCACGTGTCTGCCAGTCCGATGTTTTCGGTGCCCGTGTAGCACGCCGTGAGGTCCCGAGGGCAGACAGACTGGGAGAGTTGATAAATTATTATTTATTTATTTTTAAACCAATCAATTCTCCACTTCTTCTGCTTCTCCCTTATTTCATTGGGTTATGCAATGGTACTGCTCATTACTTACTTTAGTGAGAAAGTTTCATTGGATGTAAGCGGAATAACGATTAACACCCTTCCTGTGTTCCTGCAGAAGCAGACGCTCATAGGCAGGGCAATTTTTCTCCGATGCAATGGGACATTGTAAGAATCGTTTACTTACTTACAATAGAACTCATGCCCTTTTGTTGCCCCGCTAAGTGCGCGACATCGCAAATCAGCCACTGGTAGGTCAGACGAAATGTTGAAATCATTCCTCCAGGAGACTGATTTTATTGGTATGGACACTGAGGGAGCTGTTACTTTCTGACAGGAGTTGAAGCAGAAAGACATTCTGCCGTCGATTTTAAGTATTACACTCTTAATTTTTTATTTCGTTTTTGGTGTCCGATTTTCTTCCACAAAAATCTCCTTACATAATTCACATAATTGTGTGGCTTCCAGAATCCCATTAGGCTCCCAGGCTTTTTGACAGTTTATCAGTTTCCTTTGGCAGATTGTTACTTTAAAAGTAATGATTCCCACTTCTTTTCTAAAGGATTCGTTTTTTTTTAGGTCAAGATTTTTATAATATTTCACATGACATCCATCAAGTTCCAGTGTTATATTCATTTAGAGTTGTTGACAACTCACTCCCCCGGGGTTTTTCTTTTGATATTGTCAGTACTGCAATGGTGCATCTTTGCCTGGGTGACAGCGGCGTTCCAATTAAAGTTCATGGGAAAGCAAAACATGAAAAATAGTTTAAAGGCAACACTTGAAGGAAAATCTGCCTTAGTTTGATAACATTGCATTGCTTTTTCCGCCACATAACTTGTTTTAATGACATGTTTATTTCATACCACCCAAAATATGCTTTAAAATCACTTGAAATCCCAAAAATGAGTGTGTCATATTGACAGGTGTTTATTAAACGGTAAATTATAATGCATTTGAACCCAATTTTTTATTTTACCCTGAGACAACCGGTAAATCCCTGGAGCATTGTGCATGCTTAGACATCTGATACAAAAAACGCATTGATCACCGCGGTGACCAAGCATATCTCACTCCAGCAAGTAGCCAGCAGTCAAATTCAGTTTAAGTCAGACCTTAAGCAAATCAGAATTCAGCAGTGTAAGGACAAAGGTAAATGGGAAGCATTCACATGTACTAAGGAGCATAGCCACACAGATTAACGTGAATATGCATGCATCATATATGGATGAAACTATGATCTCTATTAGACAATAAATTAGGCCACATTGGCTCTTGATAAACAAAAGCAGATTCTTTATCTTAAGCCCCCAGGTTCTAGCTGTTGTGCTGGACTCCAGCAACAGCAGATAATCACTCACACGTGACGAATGCTATTAATTGTGTCACAAAAGTTTGTTAAACGGGAATTTAAAAAAATACACATTTAACAAAGAGATCTGATTTAAATATCAATGTAAATTTAAAACAATAATGCTTGGTAAATAAACTGAACAGTCGCAATTCACAATGAGTTTAAATATGAATGTGTTTTTTATGACTTGTTCTTCCCCGATCAATAAGTTGCATACATTTCCAAACATTTCAGAATTGGCTGCACTTATTGACTGACTTATTTAAATATGCTTTTGCAATTAATTAACTCAGATTTATTTAATTTTTTTAATGGATATTAGATATTTGTATATGATTGGGGGTCACCTTTAACCACCCCGGTCCTTTTTCATGTTATATTGCTGTCTGATGTAGTCATGTCCAATTGCAATACCACCAAGCTGACCTGTTCAGAGCAGGCACAAAACAAAACAAAAACATGCATTTAAATCCACACTGATGGGGTTTCCTTTCTTAAAGGAAGGCTTCACAGTAGATTTAAAAAGATTTTTCCTGTTCCTTTCTGTCCTTTATATTAAAGCTAAATGATGGTTTACTCAGAGTGATACGTCAGTTTTAATTCATTACAAATATCAAACTGTCAATGTCCAAAGTTACTGGTTTCAAAACTACTAGCATGAAAAGTCAGAAGAAATTGGGTGTGAAGTGAGACATCAGACATAGCCAGTAATGTTAAAATACTCGATGTTGATGAATAGCAGTTTGACACTGAATTTAATCTGTTATAACGTCAAACAGCCCATGTTTCTTAAACGGCCAACATGGGGAAATGGATAGTGTCAACCCGCCACCCCCCTTTTTTGTTCTGTTGCAAACCTGAAATCTTGATTCATTTAAATGGCAATAATTTTCCCTTATTTTTCTTGTAATCTTTGTGAAGAAATTCACAAATCTGAGTCTTAAGAATTAAAATAAATAAATAATGTTCAAGACGTTTCCTAACTGTCATGGAGACCGTTTGATGAGGGCTCCATCGTGAGATGAGTGGCCTCGCCTATTGTAAGTGTTCTTGCCTTGGCCTCGAGATGTGTAGTTCAATCACGGTCATCTGTCACATGGGAGGATGCTCATACAAGTTTTCTATTGGTTAGTAGGAGAAGCAGAATACTTTTCTGGTGTGGGTAAGCCAATACAGATTTGCTTTTGAATATGATCAGCTGAAAAGACAGAAGGTTATGGAGAATGGTAGAGGCAGAGCAGACCGGCCCTCTCCTGGCAACCTTGCCAGGCTCCGTCAACCTCTTCTGGATTTGCAGGACAGAACTGACATTATTAGTAATGAGTGACTTTATGAATGTTTAAAGAGGTGATGTCAAAGACAAAAGGAGGTGAGCTGAAAAATATGCTAAACAGCCAAATGCATTTGCACTGGACCTTCTCTTTCCCACATGCATTTTACTACAGAAACTCATTTATTGCTGAATCCAGGCCTGTTACACATTGGCCTCTCTTGGTTTATGGATTTGCTTTCGAATGGTCGCAAATATACATTTCGGCTATATATAACAATCTTTACCATATATAGTTATGGCTTGTTAGATTAATTAGGAACAAATTTGATGGATCTTGAAATCATTTACTTTCTCTGTAACATGTATTCTAGTTTTAAAAAATGTCATGGAATTCTATGCGCAGAATAACTCTGAATTGGGACTGAAACTTGCTGTCAGTTTCTGCCCAGCATGAAGCCTTGATGTCATAAGATCAATGTTCAAAGAGAATTGGCATACAGAGGAGTCAAATGAGCAGAATGACAGCGTGTGTTAGCTTCCTCATCACCGAGAACATCACGTAACTCAAGATAAAGTCCTTCCCATCACCAGTGCTCTCCCTGGTGTCCTTTCTATCCTCACCCGAAGGGCGTTACAGGATCTAACTCGCTTAGAGACCATTAATAGACTCCATAGTTCAGGCCAACAGGTTGCCTTTGGCTCCTATTCCCGAACCTCTGCCGCGTTCATTCATTTCCCTCATTCAGTCTCTCACTAAGAGTACTAACAAAACAATTTCCTCCATTTCCTGGTGAACGAGAACATAATTCTCAAGCATCTAGGTCACTGAGAGCTCAGCCAGGTCATGAAAGTGATACATATCGCACAGATGTTGTCCCCGGCAGGTTTGCATGTTCTGCCACTGATTCCTCACAACTGGCTCCTTGGGGTCCAATTTTGCAGTTGGCTCCTTCAGCAAGGTCGCAGAGCTTCCACAAACTTGAAATGCATCTCGCAAAGAAAGTCCCAAAGGAGGGCCTCAGCTAATTTAAGCGCTCCTGTCTGACGGTAAAAGGAAATCCACGCAGTTTTGGAATGCACATGTCATATTTACCTCTCGTGTGGGGGATGGGACGGTTTCTGATGTCATGAATATTCATGAATTATATTCACCAGGGGATCACTTGCGAGTAGAATGCACAGACCTACATCATTCAAAAGCATCAATAAATATTAATAAATGCTTAGGCACACTAGCATAAGCTGTTATTGAGCTATCCCTGAACATATTAAATTGCCAGTTGTGCGTGTGTGTGTGTGTGTGTATAATTAGGAGCTTAATATTGACTGTTCATGAAACTTTTCGACCAGTTTGTATAAATTGTTCATTGATGCACATTTCTATGTAGGCTTTAATGTCAACTGAGTAGCATTGATGATCAGGGTACAGGTACTCCTCACTTAACGACCTACCTGTTTAACGGCCGCATGGACTTACAACCCGACCAATCTGTATTGGACGCTGTGAGAGAACTTTGGTCGTGGAAACAGCAGCGCGTATAACACTACTGTATAAACATTGAAAAATATGCTAAAAATGTTATAAATGGTGCAAAGGTGACATTAAAACAATATTTATAGGGCTTAGCGACCTACTCATAGGAATGTATCTCGGTCGTTAAGTGAGGAGTAGGTGTACTGTACAATGTCTTAGAAATGAGGACAGAGGCATGGTTCCACACCTGAAATTCCTTACAAAACACACTGCTAGTCTAAAGGTCTTTCTGAATTCATTTATTTAGCTCCATCAGTTTTAAATCTCATTTGCATGACATCTGAGTCGAAAGAATCTGTAAATCCTGGAAGGAATGTGAAAATTATAGAGGTCTGTGCATGCTTGGCACTGTGCCCCCAGATTCAGAAAGGTTAATAAGCAGCTAAACGGAGTCAAGACACCCAGTAATTGGGGCAAAATGGAGTTAAAGCAGCAGAACTGGTCATTCCAAATGGCTTAACAAACCATGGAAGACCATGTAGTGTCACAACTAGAAAAACATAACAAGGTTGAGGGAATTTGCCACAGTTGCTGCTCAAAAAGAACATGGATTATTTGGTTATCTGGTCTGGGAAAATGATGGCCCTGAATAAGATCCTGATGGGACCACGACCTGTTTCAGGCCTATTGTCACTTATAATAAAACAGATGAAAGTAAAGACCTAAAATTCAGTGTCCTGCTGTCCATCCCCAGCTGTGGGGAAGATATGCAAATGCCTTAATCAGCGAGTCTCCTGAAAGCCAGGGTCGAAGTCTTAAACAAAACGATGTTGCTTCTAAAAGTTTTCTCAGTTTCCACAAGAACGAACTGCAACCATGAACAATTCTGATCATTGTTGTTGTGAACAGGAGAACACGGTGACGGCCCATAATTGGCAGAGCCCTGCCCAAGCTGGGGTGGGTAGAAATTGGTAGGGTTTTCTCAGCTTGGCGATTCCCAGGCACCCGCCAATGTCGATGAGAGGAACGTGCCTCTCCTCCAATCGATGTGGGCTGAGTCGCTGAGTCGCCTGCAGAGTGTAAAAGAGGCCAAATACTAGAAGGCAAATCAATTGCACAATCGAATCCCCAACTGGTGGTGAAACAAAAAAGGTTGTAGAAATGACTATTACTTTTATCCTGATGATAGTTGCTTGCCATCATTTAATAAAATAGTCAATATTGTTGACTGGTTACTCTGTATTTATGATGTTTTATGTCATAATGTGTGACATAACTTTGTTAACATGAACAGAAAAGATAAACGCAAAATTGCCCAAAAGTTTGAGGTTGGCTTATGACAGGTGCTCTCTACTTGAACAAGAAGTTTAATATTGGGGTAGATCAAGATGGAGCTCCAGCACTATGAATTAAAAAAAATTTTTTTTTAAAGACCAGTCATGGCTACTTCACTTTCACGGCGTTATATCCTAATATCCTTAAATAGCGAGTACTTCTCAGTTATTGAAGTTTGCAGCTGTTCCTATAGGGCTCAGAAAAGGTGTCCTAAATGTTGCCTGTTAATTTCCTTTCGATCAGCCTGCTGCACCTGCTGCTTTGCCCCTTTTCTGCAGTCAAAACTTAACGGAGCACACCAGAATACCCCTCAAACCGGTGACATGGAATTTTCGGTTCTCTCCTAGATGCACGCCACAATTCCTGTCCACGAAGGAATGTAACATTGGCATGGCAGCCGTAAGCGAATCCCGTTTCCATGAAGAGGGCTCACTTACAGGTGGGAGAATGATGCATCGTTCTCAGCTTTCAAGCCTGCTGCGCAAAATCCCAGAATCCTCAGGAGGTTTGTTATACCTACTCATGTCATGCTGCATTCCACTTGCCAAAAACCATTATATCACCTTCATCCTCTGCTCTGAACATCACCTGACCATAAGAAACACACTTGTCCCCGCACAAGGATAAATTTAAGATGACGTGGAGAAAATCATCGGCCCGAGCACTTGATTATATCATTGTCCGACAAGCAGACAGGAAGGAGGTGTTAATCAGAGGAGCCATTCATGGAGCAGACTGCTGGATGTGCCATTGATTGATCAGGGCCACCTTATGCATGAAAATCCGCCCCAAGACCGTAGGAAATCAGACATGGTCATTACGGCTAGACAGATACAAGAGAAAAGCTTTTGTTGGGTCTACTGGAACAGTTTGGGGTCCTATGCAGCAATCCATGTGGGTCATGCATTAGCCTGCATACAATGGAAACACAACTCCAATATATTCTATATTTTTGCATAAATTATTCCTAATAGTAGAGAACTCAAACAAATGAGACAAAAATATTACACTGGGCAATTTATTTATTGAGGAAAATGATCCAATATTACATAGCTGTGAGGGGCAAAAGTGTGACCCCTTGTGCAGCAATAACTGCAACTAAACATTTCCGGTAACTGTTGATCAGTCCTGCACATCACATCGTAATTTTGTCCCATTCCTCCACATAGAACAGCATAGAACTCTGGGATGTTGGCGGATTTCCTCACATGAACTACTCGCTTCAGTTCCTTCCACAACATTTCGATAGGATTAAGATCAGGACATTAACTTAGCAGGAAAAAAGGCCCTATTACACACCTTACTCTTGGAGTGATCTTTGTTGGTCGACCACTCCTGGGGAGGGTAACGGTGGTCTTCAATTTCCTCCATTTGTACACAACCTGTCTGAATGTGAATTGGTGGAGTCCAAACTCTTTAGAGATGGCTTTGTAATCTTTTCCAGCCTGGGCACCAACAACTCTTTTTCTGAGATCCTCAAATCTCCTTAGTTCGTCCCATGGTACAATTCCACAAACATGTGTTGTGAAGATCAGTCTTTGATAGATCCCTGTTCTTTAAATAAAACAGGGTGCCCACTCACACCTGATTGTCATCCCATTGATTGAAAACCCCTGACTCTAATTTCACCTTCAATTTAGCTGCTTATCCTAGAGGTTCACATACTTTCACCACTCACAGATATGTAATATTGGCTAATTTTCCTCAATAAATAAGTGACCAAGTATATGTTTTTAATTGGATTCTCTATCTACTTTTAGGACTTTAGTGTAAAAATCTGATGTTTTAGGTCATTTATGCGGAAATATAGAAAAGTCCAAAGGGTTCACAAACTTTCTAGCACCACTAATTATTTAGGTACAGTGCCTTACCCTAATAACCAATGGCAAGGGGAACAGATAAACACTTTTTGGAAATATATTAAACTCTCCACAATGAATGAATGAAACGTCAATGGAGATGCAAGGCTAGAGACTAGGAAGACCAGGCTTTTTTGCCATATGCAATGTTCTCACCAAAGAGAAAAATAAACTGTAATGAATAAAAGAAAACGACCTCAAATAGTCTAGCACATTTAAAAAAAAGTTTTTCTCTCTCATGCTCATATGAACTGAAGATGAACAGAATTCACATACAGTAAGCCAAAGGTTTTATTCTTGGATACTGATGGCTAATGGTTCAAGGCAGCAGGGAGCAGGACTGTGGGATCCAGATGCATTCCATTCATTATTCCTGGCTTTAGTCTATTTTGTGTTCATTTTCCTAAGTGTACACAGATGGGTTTTCCAGGTTTGTTTGAGTTTTTTTCAGGTTCAACAATCTCAAACTTCTCATGAGGTTTTCCAGCGGCATCGACAAGGATGGGTGTAGCACGCCGACGTGCTTGGTTCGGGAATAATCGGTACAGACACTTCCGGGTTCTCCGGCTTCTTGCCGGCTTTAAGTAAACAGAAAATAAACAATAATCGCTCTTCGGGGCTTCCCCTCACGGGTTCACCCCAAACACAATAAACTAAAATAAACCAAAATAACAAACTAAACAAAATACCGATATGATTAAACTTTACACAGAGACGAAATGTCGGCATTCACTTCGCCCGAGTCGACTCGTTCTTCTGCCTTTTCGGTTGCCGCTTTGCCCGCCGTTTTCTCGCCCGGCTCCTCTACCAACTCCAGCACCTACTGAGGGATCACAGGTCGTTAAATACTGTTTGTAATTAGCCTGATCCTCCGCCGGTGCTGATGGGCGTGCCCGGACCTCTCCCGTGCGTGTGCTCGAGACGGACGCGTGGCACAATGGGCTTGAATTGACAGACGGTGCATAGCAAGATTGAAGACTGGCTGTGCTCTGGGCTTAGGAAGGAGGACGGGGGGTTAGGGTCTTTGTCATACACCCTGTTCCTCTGGCAGCAGTGAAATAGGGTGACAGTTCCTTGTCAAATATACTGTGGCATGGACTGCTGGGCTCCTGCCTCATTTTATTCAGTTTCCTCCTACGACGCTCACCTCTTCAGGCTAGATGGGTGATGGGATCCCCTGACAGTGCACTGCCATTATTTTCTAACAACTGACAGGAGCTCTCTGTATATCATACCTGGTGTTGCCTACCGTTGAGTAGCTTGAAAGGCGTACATAACTGAAATGACTACGGCCACTGCACTCATGTAACAAATCGTTGGATTTACAATCTACCAAAATGTGAGTCTGCCGTTTCTGCCGTTGTAAATGGTTCATCTCATACAACTGGTCAAATAATGCCAGTGTTTGCATTGATAAACTCCAGTAGAAAATGTGCTTGTAACTGCTATTGTAATGTAAACTTCCGGCGAAGCGAGTGCTTTGAAGCGCGTTTAAAAATGTCGAGCCCGAACAGGATGTTATAAAAACAGTACAAAAACCCATACAAAGCAAAGTTGATTATGATAATACATCGGACTTGGAGGATAAGTTAATATTTTTAGATTTAATGTGTAAATCACCTTTAAAGATTTATGGGTCGTGAGATTTAAGATGTAAATATCAGCTACTCAGGTTTATCAGTACATTTACACTGTGGGAAATGCCGAAGTATTTAATTAGCTTGTATTTCTCCGGTTTTTTTTACTGGTATTAACATTTCGGATCCAGAAGAACCGTCAGCAAAAAAGCTGAGATGTATTAATTGATGCACCCAACTAAACAATAATTCAGACCATTTTTGCATTCACTAGCCTATATTTGCAGTGATAAGCTTGAAATGGACAAGATAATTAATTAATGGACAATTACAAACTTGAAATTACTTATGAAAACCATGTAGTGAAACTCCCAGAAATTAGAAGATCAGTTTGATTCCACATTGGTCCTGTATGATGTCAGTTAACATTTTAAATTGTGTTTTCATCAAAGCCCTTTTTTATTTGATGCCACAGGTGGCATCTGGTCTCATCTCTGGTAGGGAAATGGTGAAGGGTCACTTTTTTCAATTGTTTGTAATTGGCACAGCCAGTACAGAACACCACACAGATATCAATAATAATATCCTCAACTTGCCGTTTATTCATAACTAGGAAGTCGACACTTCCTGATTCTATGTGCCAAATAAAAATAAATGCTCATTATAGATTGTGGGAGGCCTTTTTTTTGCTCCCCCCCATAAACTTTGTTAACATTAGATATATGACTGGGAAAATACTGCAATGGGCATGTAATGTTTAACTAGATGCGACTGGTGGTATGCACATGGAAAAGTGTTTTCTTCGTTTGGAATTGTTTTGTTGTATTAGTTTGAATTTGATCTTAAGAAGGAACATGCTATAACTGGTTTAAGCGTTTGGCTCTGCTGCTGAGGTCTGGCATGCTGGTGCTAATGTAATGGAAAGGCTTAGTTACGAATGGTCAAGGACTGGCAGTTAATATGTTTCATGCATGAAACAAGAATGTAGGAATGAAAGCAGGATTAGACAATGTGGCTGATTCTCCACATAGCCAATTGCTCAGAAAAAACAAAGCGTTAAGAAAGCAAACCAGATGCAGATTCATCTACATGCTTTCACGCTACGAGAACTTGAATTGTATCGGGTCTTATTGATCGCATTGTGTAGGCCATTACCACCCCTTCCACAGTTGAAGGACCCCATTGAGGCTCTACAATGCCTCAATACTCACTCCTGTAGTTGTTTCAATCACCCGTTCTGTTTGTTTTGTTTTTGTTTATTTTTTTGCCGTTGCATAGATGTGGAAAATTTAATATGCTATGACTGGTTTTTTGGGAATTTATTTCTGACCAAGCTGTGAGAATTTATTTCTAAGCAAGAATTGAGTTCCTGCATAGGGAAACCACAAACACCAGGAAATAGAAATGTATTACAAGATGAGAAAAGTACACTAATCCGAAGAAATAGTCCTACCGTTGCTCTCGGCAAGAAGTAACAAGTGTGACGTATGCAATGCCATTGCGGTTTCCACAAAAGCCATTTGTGGATCTTGACTCAAGTCGAAGAACCACAAATTGTTTAAAGATTGCATACAGATGTCTGGAAATTAAACAAAGATGGGGAGAAATGCAACAAGAAGCGGAGCAAAAAAAATCTCTCCGTTGCGGCCTTCGATCAAGGATGAGATGGACTCTCGCTTTTCTCCACATGACCACATGAGGAAGCATGTGACCCTTCTCGCTCACATAGGCTTCTCAAAGTCAGTACGTGTGGCACTGTTCTGATATGCCATCAAAAACTTTTCAAAAAGTTTATTGCATCTTTGAGCATACCCTAGGCTTAACTTGCGGGCTGTAGTTCACACACTTTCCCAGAGATATGCCCTGAGTTTTTTTAGATGGTGCTTGGCAGTGATGCGTTACTTGTATCCTTTTAAAGAGTATTTCTGTGCACCATACTTATTCAATAGGAAGCAAGGCACAATAAGAACAAGATTAAATTAAGCGAAGCAAATTGCATTAGTTCTTTATTGTGTCCATCGTTTCCACTGCCAAGGAATAAAATTGCTACAATGAAGCCTCTATGGTCTGTCTGTGCTCCCTCGCCTGTTTTAAGGAGCAGCCTTTTGTCAGAATCCAGATGGATATCAGACCTGCGGACAAAGTCACATTTACTTCTTAGTGGGGGGAAGTTGTGTGGTTCGTATCTGAATCCTTTCTGCCTGCTAACACTGATCATTACGTGCCACTGAAGTTTCTGTGCGGCATTGTTCTGGCAGATTTGAGCAAGAATTTACCAGGATTAAAACTTTTGAGTGTCTTACAGTACCTGATATCTAACTTTCGGGGGGGAGTAAGCACACAATAATTCCGCGTCATCAAAATAAAAACCCTGTAAACCGACACACGGCGATGGAAAAATTCAGATGTGTAAAAGATAAAGGTGCACAGGACATTCAAAACGTATGCGTCCTTTGAAGGATAACTCAGTAACTTGAACTAGCTCCAAAATGCACATGTGTACTGCTTTCTGTGCCCAAATAACATGCAATTTAGATTGATTTGACAATGTATGCAGTTTGTCTTGAGGTGTTTTGCAGGTCAGCTGCATTGCTTTAGTTATGCAGACATATCTTTATCTTTATATTGGCAAATTGCCAGTGGTCCACTAGCTGACAACTCATTGCACATCTCACTTGATTAATTCTGAGTACATTTGAGGGCAGTACTGGTGGCATTAGTGAAACTATTAGATCCCCTCTAAAGCCACTGCAAGTTCTTCATTTCAGACATGAATAAACTGGACATCAGTTAGGAGTTGCGCAGCATGATGAGATCTTGATGAAGTGTGATGGAGAATAATATAATAAGGTCTTATAATCGAGCTGGAATCGCAGAGCATGGGTCTTGCCTGGGGGATTTGTGGTTGTAGACATTTGTAGAACTCCCAATGAGGTTTGTGTGTGCACTGATGGGATTCAGGACAAAACTGATGGATGTTTTGTGGAACAACAGAGTTTGTCGAGGCGCAGCAGGTGAGTAGATGTGAGGTCTGCGCTGGCATTTGTTATGTTTTAGATCACTGGCTCACTGAGGTGTGTTGCAGGTTTTGTCTGGGAAAGTCAGTGTCTTATCTACTTTAAAGTTGATCTGGGAAATTAGAGGTGAGAAGGTTTTCCTGCACACCATAATAATTTGGTGAGGTTTCTGCCACAGCTTTTCCCAGTTCTGTCCCTTCTTCCCCAAACAACAAGTCTTGTTCAGAACGTTTCCTCAAAATAGAAGATTGTGGAGGAGGGCTGTGACACACAAAGAGTTGACTGAGCTTAAGTTCAGTCATGATACATGGTCTCTCCTTCTGCTTTATTACTCATTGAAAGGGTGCCCACATTGCCATTTTGAGTGGAATGTAATTATGCAAGCTGAGGAGGAGTCCTTGTGTAAGAGCTCTGGGATTCTGCCCAGAAAGACCATCCCAATGAACCAAAAACGACGACCTCGTTGACCCTGATCCGAGAGTGGCCGGAGATGAAGACACGGGGAGGGTGTATGCCTTTTATTTTATTTAAATCAACAAAAGCTGGCAAAACTTAAGTAGCCCACATTGGGGAACATCAAAATGAAACATCATTTCAAACTCTTCCCCATTTAAATAATCCACCTTTCAAATCTTCACCCAGCAACAAAACCCACCGACACAAACCATAGACTTTTCAGTCTAACTAACCTCCCTCAATCAGGCTCTTTGATTGTTGGTAACGGAATGTGATAACCATCAGTGTACCACACTCAGGTGCACAAAGTCTTCCCCCCCCCCCCACCCCAGGTTTGCTGGCCATCATTCATTGTAGGAATTTCCCCCCAGGCTTGAGACCGTGGCTCCCAAATATGCCACATGGGTCACCCAGACGTTCACCCTTTGCCCATTTATCAGTCAGGCATTTTACTGACCACTGACAAGGTTCACGTATTTCAGACATAATTATACTTCCTCTAAATCCCTCCATCAGTTATTTGTAATGTTTGCACCTTGAAAGCCACATTGTTGAACGACTCCCTTAATACATTTTGAACTTGTCCTGTGAAAATCAATAATGCTTCTTTTTTTGCAATTCAAAACTCAACACAATTTAAATTATAATTCACACTCTCAGGAATGGGAAGAACGTTCCATATTCATGGGGACAAATGAGTAAGACAAAATAAATTACTGTGGTGAAATGTCCTTTTATTTTTTTTACCTAATGGCTCCTACCTTTGAAAACCACACGTAATTTACCAAAGAGCGAAATGAATGCATGCAGAATTAATGGAACTCATAGAGGGACGAGTCAGGTCTGTCTGCTTCAGGAGGAAGATTTGGCTAATGTGAATTAATAAATAATTTCACCCTTATTCAGTTTGCTTAATGATGAGTTCTTGTACCTTAGGTTTTTATTACACTCCAGGAAGGAGTCTTTTCAGGAAGAAAGTTTTTTATTTTATTTTTTCACTTCAGCAGACAAGGCAGTGTTGGTTGTTGCTATTATCATTTGTGTTATGGTGTGGGGCATTGGTTCGCAGGAGGTGGCGTTCAGTGGTGGTCCACCGTGTTAGTAAAATGGTTATGTCACATTCACAAGGAGAAAAGGCTAGCTGTCAAGCTGGTTTCTAACAGTGTGATACCTCATTGTTACTGCAGTGACTCTTGTGCCTGGCCTGGTTGATGCACCTCAGACTAGCGTGTGAAACAAGCGGAACAATTCGTCTTCAATAATTCAGCCTTAATCGTCTATTCTGCGGACAGTCTTTCTTGCCTGCCAGTTCTTCAGAGAAAATCACACATGGAAAAGGAAGAAAAATAGGCATGCAAGACTTAAATGCTCCTGGAGTAACACTCAGTGTTTGGTCGACGGATGGGCTTAAGTTACCCAATACACTCTTGTGTATCAGGGCAGGGATTATGGGACAAGCAAATCAATTTTCCCGATGCATTTAATTTTTCTTTATTCATTTTTAACATGGCTATTATACTCTAATATGCAATCCCCTTCCCCTGGCATGAGTTGTCTCCTACTTTCAGCTAATCTGCCTTGAGCTTGCACTAACAAACACAGGCCACAGCCCATTGCTTGCTGTTAGCTTTGCAAAAGCTTAACTTCATAAAGCTTCCAATTTGTAAGAATCAAACTTGTACAATGAACACGCCAGGTTTGGACCGCACTTTACTTTGCTAGGGGATAAACAAAAATTGAAACATTTACCCTGTTTATATGCAAGCTAATATTCCGTTACCATTCTGACATTTCAGTATTCATCCATATGTAGATAAAGGTAGATTTGATATTAAGAAAATTCACAAAGGACACATTTGATTTGAGAAACAACATGTAATAAACACAAAATGATGGAGCAATGAAACAAAAAAGGGAAAACCGGAAATGATTAAATGATGGTAACAAGAAATACAATAGTTATAGACTTGATGAGGAGGTGAGCCAACATTAGTAATTGCTACATGAAATAGTTTTGCAATTGCTTGGAAACCATCCTGGGATTGAACAACTTTAGAAAATGTCCATTAGTGGTTTGCAATACTAGAACTACTCATTAGCCTAGGATATATCAGTCTCATGAAAAATAAAAACATGTAATTATCTAAATTCCATAAAACATTTAATAGTAACGTTAAGGAAGTAACGTTAAGCAAAAAGTAAAATGGGAGCAATTATTTTTATTTTTGTTATTCTGGAATCGAGGAATTCTGTCCGAATGGAATCCTGGGGAATCTTCGTTTAAGGTTTACAAGTCTGAAGAACAGATAATAACTGGCATGACAAACTTATTGGGATAGATTGTCATGCATGAGTCTGTGCATGTGCAGAGACAGTGGAGATCAACTTCTCATGGGCTTTGCGCCTGGTGCTGGTTGTCTTTCTTGGCGGCAGTTTTGGGAGTATTCCGGTTGAGAGACTTATTGACCGGAGATGTGCATCTGGAGCATAAAGTAATTATCCAGTCTGAGTGTCCTGTCTGGGGAAGTGCAATTCCAGGTAAAAAGGTATCAAAATGTGTACCTTTTAAGGAAGATGTGTAAGCAATCTGCCGTTTGGCTACTTCTGATTCAGTGAATTTAAACATCCCATCCTTTTCAGAATTGAATGTTAATTAATATAATATAAAATAAAAGGGAATCATTCATCAATTTTATGAAACAGCTTATCCAATTCAGTATCATGGGATCCTGAAGCCTTACCCAGCAGGGAGGACTCACAGGGCCAGTCCATCACAGGGCCAGGGGCCCAGAGAAACACTCACACAGGGTCAATTTCACAAATCCCAATCTACCCAACTGACAAGGGGGAGGAAACCAGGGAGAATTGTCAGACTCCACACACAGTGACCTGAAATGGATTCAAACCAAGAACCCTGGTACTGGTCCTGGATGCTTGGAGGTTAACTGCTGAACCACCATGCAACTCCAAAAGAAAACCGGGGAGAAAAGAAAAAGAAAATCAGTTTTCTGTGCTCCAGTGGAATACTAAAATTTTAATAACTTTGAATATATTTATTTTTGGAAATGTGAGTGTGTTTCCTATGTCTAGTGAGACTCGTGAATTTCATGTGAGGGCTGCTAATGGAGCTCTAGGTACTCGTCTAATGTCACTGAGGAACATCTAATGAACATCCACTCTTCATCAACATGAGCAGCTCCCATGGAAATGATAGTGAGAGAGACGAGAATGTGACTGAGACGCCAGTTGGTGACCTGGATCCCCCCAAATGACAGTCTCAAGACAAGACACCCTTGGTTCTTTTTCAGATATCGGTGTCTGGGAGAACACCCACTGAGCTCTGGCTTTGTATTCTACACAGCATTAGAGATGCATGTCAGACTGTTCATCGACTGCACACAGCTGAGCTACATGTCATGTTTCTCTGTATCTCTCTCTATATGATATTAAACTGTAGTGTACAAAATGGGGGGGCAAGTTGAGATCAATTCTCTCTCTCCCTCCTCTGTAAAGGCAAGCTCACTTCTACGTTACTGATACCACTTCAGGTCATTGGGAATGCAACTCCAGCCCAGCAGCTGCATTTCACCTGGGCTTGTATACACACCTGTCACCACTGATCACCTCCCTCCGACGGCTACTTGCTGACTTCTAAATCTGTACCATTTAACTTCCAAGCAGCCAAGGGCACAAATCTTAAGTTTATTCTACACTACTCTGTTTGTATGGTAGCCCTACGCTTTTAGGGGCTGTATATCCGGAATACATACTCTTATGGTGGAATGAGCTGGCAGAAACTATCCCAATTTCGGGTTTTAGTGCCCTTGTGTGACAGCTGATGTCATTTTCTATTGTTACTTTGGTAATGCTCTGCTTGCACTGTTTGCCTTACCTCGCTAAATAAGAACATCTGTTAAACGAATAACGCATAAATGTTAGTAAGCTGAAGAGAGGTTCTGACTCACCGTGCCTGTTGAATATCCCACGGCACTTAAAGCAAAGATAACAGGTGTTACTGCGGTGTTATGGATGGATCTCACAAATAGCTATTTAAAAACTCCCTCCTTAGCCCTGTCAATTCTAGCTGTCGAGTCGAATCAAAATTCTCGGCCTACAGTCACAACTAAAGTGCAGTGAACACTCTAGTGGTTTCCTCAGATTGCCCTGTTGAATATGATGATTTAGATTGTTTTGGTTTTTTTTTTAATGCCTGAAGAATAAATTGATCTACCCACTTCTCCCCTCTTCTCCTATGAGATTGGGGTGCAAAATCGCGTTCGGTCGTATTGTAACCTGACACGTACAGAAACTTAATCCTTGGTGAAGTTTACAGTGGTCACTCTATTGCAAATGTCAGAGATGACTTCGCTGTCGGATTACGTGCATCTTGATTTATCATGCTTCTCTGCGAGGATTTAATACGTTGCGTTGCTGGGCCGAGAGGTCGAGACGGGTGACGCACGGCTCCTAATTCCTCCTGAGGCCAGTGTTAGCGGGGATTGTGTATCCATCGCTGTTTGTGCATCGATCCCTTCAATTCCCCCCTGGCCTGTTCCGTGCTCGTGGTCCCTGCCCGAGAGTGTGGCAAAAAGATCCGTCTCGCTCTGTCCGTAGGGCTGAGCTGGCAGCCATCGAACCCTCAAGATCAAATGTGGCTACTAAAGGTATAAAATGTGCAATCATCCCTGGTTTCACGGCAGACGCTGAAAGGCGTGACTCTGGGTGGCTCATCATTAATATATGAATGATAAGTGAGTGAAAAGAGAGCCAGCCATGCAGGATGAGGCATTGGCTATTGGCACATTCATTACAAATTACATTAGAGCCAGGGGGCACTAGGAGAGATGAATCCTACTGGACTGGGGCAGGGTCCTTGTGCTGCACCTGAAAAAGAATGTACCTGACTTGGCAATGCTTTTTTGCCATTGCCCTTTTAAGCTTTGTCTCTACGGACAGGCGGCCAAGATGCACAGCCAGGAACAGGTCTGACGTCAGAGGTCAGCCGTGCAAACATACCACGCCACAGATGCTGGGACGTGGGGGACGTGTATCAACATGGAAACAAACATACCACGCCACAGATGCTGGGACGTGTATCAACATGGAAACAAATATACAGCACAAAAAAACATATTGGCTCGAAACAATCTATGTAAATAATGTGATGTCTATGACTATGACCTCATATTCAGTTTTTTAAAAACATATTAATTACCATACTCAATATGTATAATGTTGGATGGGTGAAACAACAAAAGTGAATTTCCAATAACATCGGCGTGACCTTTTTTGTTTATATAGAGAATCCAATTGGAATGGCACATGGTGACCTACAGTCAGGGTAACCAATGAACCGTTGTGGAAATGCTGTCATTAAACTTCTAGTGTAATGATCACGGCTCAATAAGACCGCAATACAAAATGATCCAACTTCTAAAACTTTACCACCTGGGCAGGTTAAAGGTGAAACAAATCGCTGTTGTTTAAGCATTAAGTCAAAGTTCAGTGGTTATTCCCCAGCAATAGAATGTCTGTTTATTTCTACGATCAGCATGTATGCCCTGATAGGCTGACTTAAGGGGGCTCTACTTCCTTTGCTCTGTCATCGTACTGGAAACAAAGGCAAACGGTGTCTTGTAAATTGGTTTAATGTTTAGAATGTGATCATTTATGGGAGGGCGTGATTTTTCCCAATAACCGGGCGGCTTGGCGCAGATTCTCATACATTTTAAATTAATTTTAAAATGCTGTTTATTGTTTAAAAATATTTCTCAGAAATTAGTGGAATACTGTAACTCCTTGATATCTGAGAGTTAATTTGTTATTGATGACTACATATTTTTGTGAACAATTTAGTCTAAATTTTTGTTTAAATTAAATTGCACTTTTTATTATCCTTTCCACTTATTAAAGGCACTGTACAATCTTGTTCCTGGATCTGGCTGTCCCATCTGCTACAGATGAAAATCTAGTCTCCGTTGAATTGTTTGACCATGACCAACAGGTGTGCCGTTCCTCAGAATAGCATTAAAAACGACAGCATTTGTGCTGTACAATGCTAAAAAACCAGACATGTTCACTTTAACCCATGCACATCTACTGATCCACTATGGGATTCAGAAATTGCAGTCTTTAGTTTTCTAGTCCAGGATTAGAAGCCAACTTGCCACCCAATGCTTGCATGAATGGATTACATTTATGATGGAGAAAGCGGGTATCGGCAGACATGTTTTATTAGTTTGCATTTAATAAGGACTTGTCTACATGTGTTTAGCGTCCTGAGCGAGCACCAGCATGTTGTGGTGAGATGTCCTGACCCAAATCCTAATCAGCAAAAATTAGGATATGGTGTGTAGAATATATAGCTATATATGGTGTGAGTGGTTGAGTGAATTCGGTAGTCCCCAGGTGTGAGGGGAATACAGATATCGCTCTAATCCGACAAGCCGGCATGGCAATAGTGGGGAAGTGGTAAGTGGTTCCGAGTCTTTACATGCAGGTGGAGCAAGAGGGTTCGGACCACCCCCTCTGTTCAAAAAGGAGCACTGGCTCCGTATCAGCAGTCAAAAGACATTAACAGTAATGTTGAGTTCGATGGTCCAAGAAACTTGGGTACGCAAGGCTGCATGTCTGTACTTTATGAAACAGCGGTGTGTAAAACTGAAGCTCTGTTCTCTCGATATGGGCCATAAGGCTTCCAGGGATTAAATTAGTAGAAGTCACATACTGAAAAGCTGGCCAGTGTGTTTAGATGAGCATAATTTGAATACATTTTGACAGGGCATAGGCTTTAGACAAGTGCATTTTCTTTTCTAAGTTTCACACACACCAGTTGTCCCTTACATGACAATAAACTTTTATTGACCTCCCTGACTCGTATCTGTGGATTGATCAGTTGAAAGGATTTAGATAAAAAAAAAAGAAAATGGGGTGGGAAAGGTGAAGTAAAATCAGGAAATTAAGATGTTATCCTTTTTGGCAGGTGGTGATGGAGAGAAGACACACCTGCCGTTTTCTGTGAAGAATGTATTCCCGGGGATTTTGCCAAACAGGTGTGTTCGTCTGGAAAATGGAGAGGCCTGACCTGTTTTCTTAGAGTGAAGTACACACCGGGATTGTAAATCCCTACCTGTAGAACGGGGACACTTGCAGTCAGACGCAGTTGAAGATGCTGGAAGGAGTTGTTCCTCAATAAGGATCTGAAGGATCTGGCTGAGAATGAATACAATTTCAATTTAACTTTTCTCAATTTTTTCCCTGAGCAATCTTTAAATTTTTCCTGCTTTTATTGAACTTTAAAAAAAGATTGAGAGGTCATCAGCTATGGGGATAATAAATGGCATGGCCTTTATACAGAACGGATACTTGGCACGGGATCCTCGGAGTTCCGCCTTAAGTATTAACTTATTCATTTCAGAAACTATGCGTTGTTCTGGTCCCGATTCGCCAACCTATCTTTATTTAAGGAACATTTTTTTAGTGACATCTGTCGCATGTGCTGCGCGATACTGATCCAAGCGCGAGTTTTTGACACCAGGCCGTTGTGGGGCAGGGGGAGACATTGATAGGCACAGAGGAAGTGGTAGGGGCTTTCCCAGATCACTGATGTAGGGCCCCGCTTTTATCCTGCAGTCGCTCACTTTCACTCTCCAAAGCCAGGAGCAGAGCTGTGGCTTTTTATGCCCTTTCTGTTGTCAACACAGGAAGTCTGGTAATTCTTTCCTTGGAGTGAACACTGTGGCTTTTATAAAGCCTGTATGGAAAAGGTGAATAACCCTATAAACCCTCTAAAGAACACATACATTTGCAACACAGGTATTACAAGAAAATTGCTTGGAAATTGATTGTCATGGGGAGGACTTCTCACCAGGAAATCTATATGGCATCCGTTTTATAAATACCTATTAACTTAGCAACTGAACTGAACATTTATACTTGAATACATTTGAAACCAAGACCAGGGCTTAAAAACCTATTTCAAACAATATGTCACTATCCTCAGTCTAGCAGAGTTGTCAAACTTTTTGCATCTAAGAAGCATGCTATGAGGCCTTCCCTCTCCCTCTTCCCACTCTCTTCGGAGTCCCTGATCAAAGGTTGGAGCCCCATGGTGAAGCGTGAAGGTTCTCAACTCAGAGGGTCAAATGGACTGTTTCTGTAATTGAACTCATTAATGAGAAAACTAGGCATTGATTACAGTTACTGAAGCTTGCTTAGTCCTCGTGACAGAAAAAAATAGTCCAAATCACAGAATATATGAGAAGAGGAGAAACAACAGGTTAAAGGTAACTGTGAAGTAAAACGACCGTGCTGTGTGTGAGCAGGGACTAGGTTCTGCCATTTCCCTGGTCTTTGCTGTCCCAGTCTCTGGATATGGATGTTCAGGAGCACTCTGACAGGAACCCCACTGCCGAAGCCATCACGGTTTCAAAGCTCAGCGTCTGACGGTGAAACTGGCAGGCCCGATGAGCTTATCATATCAGCACCGGCGCCGTCGCAAAGGATGCCCCTTGAGGTGACCTTCTGCGCAGTTTAAAAAAGGAAAAGGATATGTGTTACTCCGTCAGGCTCCCAGAAACTAAGCTGTGTGTTTGGTGGGTTAATTACGCAGGTAATGGCAAATTGCGCCATTTCAGTTTAGGAGGGACATGCGACCTATACTGAATGGGTGCCGCTTGTCAGAATGTCAGTAAACTCAGTCTTGAGGTGTTGCCGTTTACAAGGGAGGGCTTAATAGCGGCTATCCTTCCAAACGATCAAGATTACACGTTAACCGTGGCGGCAGACATTACCTGTGGTAATAGGAAAAGCACTCTGTTCTGCCTCTGAGGAAATCGTTCTGGCTCAGCTAGTTTGCTTCCTTCCATATTTACCTTCAAAGTGCTCTGTAAAAAAATAAAATAATAATAATAATAATTCTCCTTCACAGGTCTCCACTAATTAAATCTATTGGGCTACCTCTCTTTTAATTAATGTTAACCTGCTAAATTTTAATTGGAAGTAAATGTCCTTTTTTCTTTGTTACATTTGGTCTTGTATGGTTTATTTATTCATTTTGTTCTTTGACATCCTCAAGTTTTATTAGGGTTTTATTATCATTTTATCACCGCAATGTGTGCAATAAGCCGCTGCGCTAATAAAACTGGATGGATTTATTAATAATGTCTTGTAGTGAGAAACATTCTGAACATTAACAATTTTACTAATGTCTGCAATGTCTGGAAATAATTCACAGTTTGTAACCATAAACATCAGACATGTTTCTGCTTTTCTATAATGCAATTATTTTACACACAGCAGCCTACGCAATTTCAGTGCTCCCTGGAGGAAAGGCACATGTCCCAGAAACCAACAGGAGACGCTGGTTAGCGACAAGCCTAGAGAACCCTTTGCCAATTCCCACCTGGCGCCTGGATGGCGCCCGGTCAATTCTGTGCCACACTGTGCACTCCATCTCCCTCGTCCTAAAACGCCAGCGCCGACCAATTTAGAGCAAAGGCGAAAACCACTGAAGTCAGAT
Source organism: Hiodon tergisus (assembly GCA_025775045.1). NCBI lineage: Eukaryota > Metazoa > Chordata > Actinopteri > Hiodontiformes > Hiodontidae > Hiodon > Hiodon tergisus. Next base: position 5,144,508 of record JAOVYW010000031.1, read on the forward strand.
AACGACGTACGAACGGATATGTAAACGAAGGCAGGAGCACGCAGAGCAATCTCGCGGGTCCATCTGTCTTCCAGAGAGGTGCGACCAGCAGCTTTCTGGGCTGCTCTCCCACGCGAACTTCAGTCAGCCTCAGCCTCGTTGAGTGTCTGTTTTAGTCATGGCCCAGGGGTTAATTGAAAGGGACACACTGGCAGAAGCCCTTGAGTTCGGCAATAGCCTGTACTGCCCTGGTACTCCCACTACACTGCCCTAGCTTACGGGTAGTGAACCACACGAGTAGGAATGAAGGCACACAGCCTCACGTCCTCTGTTCCACTTGTTGTCCTGCGATCGTTTGCAGCCTTTATCTTGCAGTTCCAACTCGCTCGTCTCGGATTAAACTTGTTAGATTAATTATATATTCTCTGTGTTGCCCTGATGCAACTTGACCTCTGTGATTCATCAGTAAAAGACTAACATTTGAGCGCCAGCCAGGAATGCCACCGTCTTGGGGCCTGTATCGGACACTTGATCCTCCCTTTGAGGGTGAAATGGGTGGGGGGTTTGTAATTCTAAAACTCCCTAAGTTCTAGTGAACCATGTCTCAGTTTTATCTTAGTTCTTTGGGGAATCCTAAAAAAATAGTTTATCAAAAAGCCCTTTTCAGTCATTATGGAGCAAAAAACATTTCTTTATGAAGCAACCAGAAGAAAGTGCTGTCAAACTGCAATAGCACGCGGTTATAAAACATGACTTCTGAAATTGTGATAGTGTTTCATTTTCCAACACATTAAATTATGATTTGAGCATAGTTCACATGGGGACGGGTTAGCTGAAAGACAAAGGGCTTTCTTCAAAAAGAAGAATAAGCTGGGGTGAGGACAATACGCACTTTTTAATATGTTACATACTATGTCTAAAATCTGTCTCGAAGATTCGTTTTCTTGTTTTTCCTCCATTAAGGCAAGAGTTGGTGTTATATGGTGCCACTTATTGGTCACTGTTTTTGAAAACCGGTTAGGTGGGGTTGAGAGATTGACTTAAAAAACAAGGGCTGTT
>JAOVYW010000031.1:5145645-5163652 GCA_025775045.1 Hiodon tergisus
GGTGCCACTTATTGGTCACTGTTTTTGAAAACCGGTTAGGTGGGGTTGAGAGATTGACTTAAAAAACAAGGGCTGTTTAAAAATTAATCTTTTAAACGCTGTTCTTATTAATTGCCCTGAAATTAAACTTGCAATGATCCCAATGGTATCTCCTTTCAAAGTACACCGATCACCGAACGGAGCTTTCTCGTCATTGAAATTGTGGGATTTGATCGTCCAAACCCCCTGAGAAAGCCAGGCTGATGGAGTCTGGTCGGGAATGATGCCATTGGTGCACATTGATGCTGTGGCACCTGGCTCGTCTGCTGCTGGCACTGCAATAGAGCTTTTACATTCCGACCTGTCGGGGTCACACGGAGGCGGAAAGCGCAGAACAAGAGCCTGAGCCCATTGTTGGAGAGAGACGTCGTTTGCCCCTCCCCAGCCGTGGCAGTGAGCTGCATGTAAATGGCTGAGCATTGTATGACGCATAATTAGGCGCATCCCAGAGGACATCAGGAGGAGCGCTCTATGTATTAAAAGCCTGCTGCAAAAAGGACAGGAAATCGCAGTCGGATACCCACGGGGTAAAATGTTCATTTGAACTGATAAAAGACAGGCGGTTTCAGGAGATTTGTCATGGAGACTAACTGAAGGAAGGAGAATTGGGGACTCCTGGCAAGGTCTATATCTTAACAGACTTTTAAAGAGCGAGCTGGTGTCATTATGTAATGGAGGTTGCTGATTACTCCTTCCAAGCTGACCTTTTGAAACGAAAAATAATTGCGAGGTAGTCGGTTTTCCAGCAGGCCAAAGAATTCTTAATCTGTTGCCACCGTGCTTTATTGACAGGTTGCTTTTTCTCCTACGCCCTATGTTGTGACATTCATTTCTCTGTCTCTGGCTCACTTTTCTTTATCAGCTGCATAAAAAATAAATGCCTTTTGTATCGTATAAACACTCTGCATCTGAAGGTCATCCCCGTCATCAAAGTGCAAGTTATTTAAACTTATTTTATTTTCTTTATCTTCCTCCCACACACGTCAACCAGTATCTCAGAAAATGTACTTGTAGGCCTTTCCATTGTCCTTAACAGTCTCACTTTGTGGAGATTCTCAACAGGCGAACAGCATCTGTTTTCATTTTGATCCACAGCAGTGTTGTAACTTTGGGAAATAAACAAGAAAAGAAACCAAAAAAAATGACAGAATTTCCCCCATTTACTCCCCTTGTTTGTTTCAGTGCTCACCTTTGAAGAATGCAGAGAAAAGCTCATTGGTAAGGCATCCTTCAGAAATGCAGACCATACCCGTCTTCGATCCTCACAGCCTAAAAAAACACACATTTACAGATTATATGCCCTGTCACATGTTTAGCAGAGGTTGTCCCCCACCCCCATAACTAATAACATTTAATAAGTTTCTTAAAACAGCAATACTAACACACTGAAATTAAAAGAGGCTACATCGACTTGCATTATAGATCTGTTGCGAAGGTCCCCACTGAGGTGGAAAGAGACCGATTTCATGGTTCCTCGTCAAGAATTACAATTTTAGCATTGCAGTTCAGGAATTACACTTTATGGAATTTCAAGACTTTATAAAAACAGAAAAAAAGACATGGACAATGTCTCGATTATTTGAAACGCCGTTGTCGTCTCTCCCAGCAGCTTGTCACGGCCACATTTCAGCTCAAAAGGTAGTTCATTTTGCCCCCATTTCAAGGGAGAGCAATCGCAGGGTATTTGATATTCAGCCAGCATACCCTGTTTGTATTTGTTGTGAAAGCAATTACCGAGTGCATATGGTGGCCTCGAACCCCTGGATAGAATTTGTCATGCTTAACAATCGGGCTGAGGAGCGCTCCCAAGGCTCTCGGCCTTTGAATATATGATGTGGTTGGCCACTGCGGCACCAACTTCAGTGCTCGCTCCCAAAGAAGACAAGGGCCTGTGGGCGGGCAAGTTGTGGCGAGCAGCCATTGGTAAGTGTGGGGTTAGGTCAGGATTACAGTGTCTGTACATTTTACTGCTTTCCTATGGCTCCTGCAATTGTATTTAATGGAGCGTTGATTTAACATTGGCCGGGGGCTTAGCAGAGACGTCAGAAAGAGAGGGTCTGGGGCATAGTTATTGTTTCAATAACAGGCATGGATCGTGTAAGTTAAAATTTATGTGTGTGTGTGTGTGTGCGCGTGCGCGAGAGTGCAAGAGAGAGAGACTAAGATTATATTCACTTTCTCAGTGACTGCACAAATGTATATCTGTTTATTTTAAAAAATTTAAACGAGGAGTTAATTTCATCACAGTATTAAAATTTAATCATATGAAAAGTGTTCATATGGGAAAACACACATCACTTTTTACTTCCGTGGAACTTTCCATTGACTGGTATATTGGAATACAACACTGAAAGAAACAGTTGACAGGGATAAGGCAGTCAAATGTGCGGTTTTTACCCCACCTGAGATATTCTACATCCACACGAATAACACTGATAGAGAATTAAGTGCAAGTATTTATTAAATATATGAACTATTCCTAGCATCTAAATCAAAACAAGCTGAGATCAATATCCACATGAAAATCTTTTATAATACCTTTACGTTGTGAGTGGTTGTCGTTTCTGACAAATAAAAATAGCATATTTAATTAACTGCAACTCGTTTGTGATAGTGGTGGACAGCTTCTGTCTTCAAGCTGCTTTTGTTCCACCTTAAAGTCATTAGTTTGGAAGGAAATCCTGTCACCTGGTGATCCAGTTGCTAGGAGAAAGGTAACTATTAAACCTGCAGGGCTGCGCATTTCCGAGACTGGATTTGGCTACCTCCACCGTATCCTTTATAATCATTCACATCTAGAATTATTGACACCGAAATGTGTAGATAAGTAAGACTGGCTGAGCAGAATGTTTTTCTGTGTATAGACCATGAGTCAGTGAGTGTCGTCACTGAGGGAAATGATAACCTCGGTAGAATCCAGTGCTCGCTGCAAGTGCCGATCGATATTAGGTCGAGGACGGTCTTTACACTCTTTTATAAATAACATGCAGCGTTTATTACATTCCCATCATAAAAAAGAAAAAAATAGATTCTGCTTACCATAAAACAATGCTTCTACAATGAGTCATGTGTACCTGCTGAAAATAATGCTGGATAACGGCAATAAATCTTGGTTTGGAGTGGAATAAGGTTGAAGATTATTTTTAGTAATTTCTACAGGCTACAAAAGAAATGCACATTTTGAAAGAACAATTGAACTGGATGTTAGTACCAGGGTACACACTTACCCGGGCGTCTGACTCTTCACTGCTATCATTGCGTCATCTGATTTCCCCAATACATTTTGCTAGCAACTCTATTCTATAGCCCTGACTTCACCAAACTCTACAAGGATGGAGAAAATGGTGCAGACGCATTCTCTATGAAATCGATCACTTGGCTACAAGTTAAAAGGGCACCACATTTTTATCCTGCTATGAGCGCATATGAGGAGATAATTTGATGGTGTTGTACAATACTAGCTTGATGGTCACGTCCAGTAGGCTCCTGTTTATACGAAATCCACATAAATCCCGTTTTGGACGCGCTCCCAACCTTCACGCTTATGGTTGAATTGTTTACGAATTTTTTTTAAATGCTGTTGACACGGGGCCAAGGCCACACTTGGATCCACGGCCCGGCCACAAGAGGCATGCGGAGCAGCAAACTTTATTGACAATTTTATAAATATTTAATTGTTCGTACATTTTCCCAGTAAGGTTGGCTGTTAAAGCAATTCTCAAAAGAACCGGAATTTGAGACTGAGGGAAGAATAGTGTTGTATTTCTATATTGACACATGGGTGGTTGTTCAAAGGCAAATCAAAATATGCTTTCTGACACCGTGGTTGATTTTTGCAGCGCAATGTTAAAATCTTCCTCAACAACCCCAAACATTTGTAAAGCAGCAACCAGTTGCAGACATATTGCATAAAATTAATTTCATGAATGAGGCCCACAAAGCAGAATCTCAATTCTTATCTTTTCTCTCATATCCATTCATTAGCATATGAAAGAAATGCAAATGATTCTAGCTAATTATATTTTAACATTGTACAGTTTAAAAAATGATTAATTGATTAATTATGGAGAGATGCCCACATTCTATTAAGAGTGTAATTTAACGGTCACCTTATTTCCATTGCAGATCACTAAATCCTTCTTATTTCTCCTCTTATTCTTCTGATCTATTTCATTTATTTAATTAATGCAAATTTGATATGAATAATTCTTTCTAACAGCTGTAACTTGATAACAGAAATTAACATCGACTACATATTTGTTTAAGGGATAATTCTGTAACGTTTGTGAGGCTCATAATTTTGCCATTAGTGCACCCCCCTAAAAAAAAAAAAATTGTTTAACTGCCTGATATAAATGATGGCAACTCACAACCAGTGGTCTGTGTTTCAATGTGCATACAGCATGGCTTGGCTGGCTAATGAGTTGTCAGGTTTGTGAAGCACGTTTGTAAAGCATGGATTTGTATTACAGAAACATCATAGGAAATGAACACTCGAGCCCACGCTACTGAGGCAGCTGAGTGTTTGCATGGGGGGGCGAAGGATGCTGGTTGCCATGGTGAACAGAAGACGGCTGGGCTTAGCATTAATGTGTGATGTGTTGGTACGGGGACAAAGATCGTGTACAGGTGTGCAGAAAATTGTGGATGGCAATCTGCTATGTTTTATTCTCTCTGAAATTTGATGGAATATTTCAAAATTCATGTAAAACATAAATTCAATAATAAAACATATCGATGGACTTTTTCCAGTTACAGGGCTATTTTATTATGACATTTTTCCTGAATGTAATTAGTGTATGTATGCCCCCCATGAATGAATGTAAATATGACTGAAAAAAAAAAAAAAAAATTACAAATGGTTTAAATTTGCAAATACTAGTCAAACTCTTAAATAGAAAAAATCTTTTTAGGTATAAACTTATTTTTATTTTGTTAATGTGAGTCTGTGTGTATGTCATGATATTAAAATATATAAAATCATCTTTATTTATTTTCTGCCTGTATGAATCAACATGTCACAGATAACCAATAGGCAAAAATGGCATTTAGTTAACATATCACTTATTAGTATTGCTGGAAAAACTGAATGTTGTGTCTCTGAATTAAATATAAATCTTAAGGCAGTTCCGTATTGTCTTTCGGAGTATACAAAACTGCTGATGATAAACTTGTACCTTGTAATTTAATAGCAGGAATATCTCTGAGCAATAAAATACAGGTATGACAGCATTATTATATTTTGGGAATAGGGGATGTTCCGTTATCACTACTTTTACATTTTTATTTTGTGTTATTTCTACTCCTTATTCCCCTTCGTTGAGCTTCAGTTTTTTTTCCCTCAGTCCTATTGAATGTTTACAATTAAAAGACAGAAGAAAGTATCTGACACGTTGGCTGACTTATTTAAACTTATTTTAATAGCACATTGACTGTGGAAGCAACTTAAAGATATAAAACCTTTTTTATTTACCTCATTGAGTTAAAAATCCATAAATCCCCCCCGAGACCTAAGGCGCGCCAGATCAAGGGCCCCAGCGAATCGCGTGTCCGTACAGCTGGAGTGACAGCGGCAGGAATGAGGAGTCTCGCTCTAACGGCGCGAGCACTGGTCACGATGGCCAGGAGGTTTGCAGAGAAGCGGTGATGTGTCTTCCCTGTAATCTGTCCCATTGTCACATTAAGAGAGGTGTCAGAGTAGAGCAGATAGATAGCCGTTGGCCTCGGTCCCGTTTACTGCACTCCCACTTCCTGGTGATGACGCCTAAAGCATGGCAGACCCAAGCCCTCGCCGTGTTAAATATCCCCCTTTCATTAGACGTCCCTTTATCCTTGCTCCATACCATGGAAGAAAAGACGACTGGGTGACTGGGTTTAACGTTTAACGCGGGGCGCTTTTCTACTGTTTCACTTATTAAAAATCTGAATACTCCTGGGGAACAGAGAGAGCACTCCAATCAAAGTTCCTGGGCAGAATGTAATGAACACCGCCTCGTTGTCACAGGCTGAGGACTAGCTCTTGCCTTTTCTTAAATATTTTCAGCAAGTCGGTACTTGAGGAGACATTTATAAGAACGATGCCTAACCTGGCGTGTTTTTCAGCACGAGTTACCATGCGCAAATGGGCTTTCTGTCACGGCGCTGTAAACCATTCCGACTGGAGAAACGTGCTAAAAAGGCGTCAAATTTTCTATCGTCTGCAGAGACCGCTGCCCTTCTTGGTTAGCGTCAACGTGTGAGGTGGAGACACAGTGCAGTACCTGGGGGTGTTTGAGATTGATCCACACTGAGGAGTTCTCCAGGGGGCGGGGAGAGAGGGACTGCTAAAACGGAGGGATGGCAGAGGCTTCCATCCCTTCGCCATCCACAGGGAACAGGGTCGGTATCGGATCTCTACTCTTATATTGCAGTGAGAAAAAATAAATAAAAAAACACAAGTGAAGACTCAAATGGCAGGCAAGGTCAAAAACTCAGATAAAATGGTAATCGCGAGATTTTTTTTCTCGTAACGCAGGTAGTCAAAGTGGCCCAAAGGCCTGCTATAAAGAAGCATTCCGGGGGAAAGGAATTTGAGTAATTGTTAAAGGCCGGTGTACTGAGTTAGAAGTGTGACATGAATTATCTTCTTTACATTTGCCTATTGAAAGCTCTCCCAATGCTTCCAAAGCTTACTAGTGTTGATTATCTTTTCTTTTACCTCCAAGAGTGAAACAAGAACTTCCAAAGGGATATTCAAGTTCACATTGTGTCATTGAGGCTTTTCAGATGGTACCGTTACCTCTGTAATATAGAGAAGGAACAGCAGACGGTAAATTACTACAAACCTGCTTTTGATCTAGATCTGTTTGAATTTCGAGAAATATTTCTTCACAGGCCTAGGTCAAGTGTAATGAGAGGAACCCAAGTGGACGGCATGCATTGTTTATTCCCCTTCTAGAACATTTGAGAGGCCATCGGCCTAACTGAATCCAATTATGGTTCTGGCAGACAACATTATCGCATCATTTTCGGCTAATTAACCTTTAGAAGACCTGTTACTGGCATGCAAAAAGGATGCCCAGCAAAATGTATTTATGAGGTTATCAAAGACCAGACAGGAAAGACAAATAGAAAATGCATTAAAAAATAAATTGCTTCACTGATAGGCAGAATGTTTCTTTTTTTTATTTTATTTGAAAGAGAACAAGAAGTCCATTTTTTTATCTGGAGAAAATTATAAAAGCTTGTAATAACAATGTTGAGGCTTTCAGGATATTTCCAATACACTTGCAAAATGTGCCATGGGTCAAGGGTTAAGTCTGCACGTTTCATTGTTTTCCTGGTTTAATAGACGATGATAATGATTCAAACTGTGCCTCCAAAAAATGTTAATTATGAATCCTGGAAGAGACCACTCCCATCAAGATAGAAACGTTGGTGATCACTCAGAACATCACAAAAGAGATGGCTGAAAATATTGTACAAACTAAATGTTAAAAAAGCATCAATGCTTTGCTCATCTAAACAATGTACACGGACGGACGGACGGAAAACAAATTAAAGGAAATGCCTACATTGAGGGGGTCTGTTAACAGCTCTTATGCTGTGGGGGGCATTTTCCTGGCATAGTTTTGGTCCACTTGTCCTCTTAGACAGAAGGTCACTGCAAATCATTGAAGTTATTATGAGGGATCACCTTTATCCCATGGTGAAACATTTCTATCCTGGAGGGAGTGGTCTCTTCCAGGATGACAATGCCCCCATCCACAGGGCACGAGGGGTCACTGAATGGTTTGAGTGTGAAAATGATGTGAATCATATGCTAGGAACTTCGCTGTCTGACACTCCCTGGTTTCGAGTTAAGTACCTAAACCAGTATGACTCCTGTTGTCCAATAAAACTACCTATACTGTGACTTGTGAGATTTCGTTCAATATTTTATGTGGTGTGCAAATGCCATACAACATCCTTTTGGGTCATTCATAACTCATAACTTAAACTGATGGCAGCTGAGGTTCACCAAAAGTGGTTTGAACCACCGTTGACAGACAGCTTGCCTGGGATTGTCAAGCTTCCATAAAAGCATTAACAAAGCCCAAGTAGTACAAAATGCCTACTGGAGGCCACAATTTACAAGTTTAAAATTATAGAATATTTGTGGTAGCTGTGGAAAATTTGCCTATTGTCATGTAATTTTGTAGGAAGTGTTGATTTGAGGTCTGTCTACCAAGCCATTATTTTCTCAGTGTATGGCTGAATGCCTGTCTCGGCTTGTAACGTGCACTCTCACATGCTCTTTGATAAGCTTTTTTCGCAATTGATCATGAAGCTACCTTAATATATAAAAGGAAGTGAATTTAATAATCAAACCAGGATAAAAGGCCAGGATATGCCTGTGTTTTTAAAGTTGAGATGGGTTGAAAATGGGGTCCTACAATATACTGTGCAGTGGGCAAGGAAGCCCAGCGTCCTCAGTTTATATTTACATTACTTAGCAGACAGTTTTATTCATAGCGATTTCTACATTCATCCACTTGGATATTTCTACTGAAGCAGTTCATGTAAACGTGTTTAAAGGGAACAACAGCTGGGGTGGGACTTAAAACAACTGTAGATCAAAAGGTTGCTGGTTCAATTGTTCCAACCATTTTCTTCATACATTATTAAAAAATCTGCAAAGTTAAAGCTCTATTGCATGTGCCATAATTATAACCAGTGTCGGGATTGGGTGGGGATTGGGGTAAAGGCTGGGTGACTGGAATCGACATTTCGGTGGTATGCTGAGAGCAGCAGTCCTGACAAAGTGCAACATACATTAACGTTTCTCTTATTTGATTGCATTGGCTGTTGGCCGTTAGAGGACAGCGTTCAGTCATTCAGTGCAGGAGATACACAATACGTTGGACCATGAGATTATGAGAAGTAGCCTTGTATGTCCCTACCATACGCAGATGTGGAACTCCAATCACTTTATTCCTTTACCACTCTCATCTTATATTGCTTAAGAAACGACACCCCCCACCCCAAATAATATATTCCAGAGTTGATTATGTATTTCACAGTATGTATTTCACTGTTTTTATTTTACACTATATTTTGGACAGAAGGTTAGTGGCAGTGCATGTTTGTACAACATTTTCAGCCATCTGTCGCGATGTTCAATATAGTGAGTCACTGAACGATTTCTCACACAGAGATATTACCTTTATTCCATTTGTCAGCTTTTTAAACTTTCATAATGTTTAAATTGTGCATCCTCTAGCAGTTAAGTTTATCGTGAGACTATAAAGCATAGAATGTTCAATGAGAATCAATGAGATTTCTAAAATTATGCGCAGTCATGTATAATGGAAGGACCCTGCGCAGCCTATTGTGTATAAATGTTACATGCCCATATTTACAAAAATGTCTAGACGATACCTACGGCTTTTTACCATTAAGCTCAGCATTTTTCAAACGTTTCAGTGACATTGAGGTAACATTGCAGCAATGTAAAGATAATGTTATGTGCTAGATTGGGACTCTTTTTATATCCTTCTCGAGTCTCCCTGGAAGCTATAAAGCGACGAAGCCTTAAATAAAAATAGCACCCTACCATGAGGCGGCTATGCCCACTGTGACGGTCTGACCTCGGTCCAACCTCAGTGGAAAAGCTAGGCAGGGGAGGAGACAGCCCCAGTCATCCCAGGAGAAAGCTCTTCTCTCCCCAGTGGCTCCGTGTGACTACTGACCTGAGCGTGGTGATGAGGAGGCTGGATTTCTCTGGTTGAGAATCCTGGCATCTGTCATGTTGGCAATTCAGAGTCCAGTTGTCGGGCCTGCATCACCAAGGCCAAGGGTGCAAAATGAAGGGAAGACCAGCCAGCTGAAGGGATACAGATTAGCCGTGTAGCACTAATAAGGCTGGCAGGAATGGAGCCCAGGAGGCTAACGGTGGTGGCCTGAGGAAACATAGGGCAGCACTACCATGAAGTCAGTGAGAAATGGTATGTCCATTAGTTCCAAATATGGTGTGTAGGAGCATACAGCGCTAAAGACGCAATAGAGAAATGTAACTGTTTGGAATTCAGAAACACTAGTTGTCCGGCTGTTTGAAAACATGGCATAGACCTGAAGAGGCTGGCACTGTCTTGGAAATACATCAGCAGAACTGGAGGGAATTTCACAAAGCGGGATCAGTGAGTTAGGCGGCTAACTTTGCCATTATCCGGCTAACCTTGAAGCTCAGCTCGTTCGGTTTCAGAAAAGGAAGCTTAACAGGTATCTGGAATAATAACTATGGCCACAAATCCAATGAACCTAACCTAACTAACCTAACTAGACTTTGTTTGTATAAAAATCCTTGTGGGCGGGCGAACTACAACTAACATGGCAAATCCTTTTCTACAAGTTTTTTAAAAGAACATGACATTAATGATAACGACAATAATAAAACTCCAGCTAGTATAATATAACCAGGTACCAATGAAACGCAATGCTGAAGTCCTTAGAAACCCTCCAGCAGCTTGGTGCTGAGTACTTAATTACTGGATGTGTTTATCTGTCCAATGCTTGGTTGGAGGGTTGAAAACATTACATTGGAAAAGCCCTATGACTCATTACCGCTATGAAAACGCTGCAGGCCCTACAGTGGCTATCGCAAGAAGCGATTGCATGGTTGTTGGCCATGAAATTCAACCAATTTGAAATTGGAAAATTAATTCAAATGACAGTGAGTTAAGTTGATTCAATTAATTTGTAAATATTAAACTCACTATAATTATTTTGAAGGAAAGTTAAAAAAAGAAAAGAAAACTGAGAACGAGAGGGCATAGCGCATTGATAACTGATTTTCATGCTATATTCAGAGGTTTTAGTAGGCGGCTTGGCCCACAAGCCTGCTGACCGAGGAATTCCCTATGGTTCCATGACGGGTCGTTTGGATCACATACTTAAAGTACTACCAAAAACAACAGTAGGTGGCCACCTGTCCTGGATAAGGTGGTAAATACATAGAGTTCAGTTGTCTGGAGGGAAAAGCTCCTTTGAGGCCACAGCAGAATGCCTGAATAGCTGGAGAGCCGCTGTAATCAAATTAAACTAAATTACGGCAAGGAATTGACAGATCCAGGGCAAAGCTCTTTTAAGTTGATGTGCAAACAGCGAACGGAATGCGTGCCTGTTGAGATGTGGAACACCTCACTCTTAATTGGGCCCCAGTAATCAATTAAAACTTCACTTAGGGCAGGGGGAGAAAATAAATGTAACAGCTGATTCTTTACTGCATGACCAAGTTGCTGGATAATGACTATTATCAAGTCTTTTATGCAGACCCTTTATATTTAAGCTTACTGCTACAACCATCAGTATAGCAGGATTGTGCACATTCCACATGAGAACAATAGCTGATTAGAAGGTACAACTGGACAGAAACTGTTTTTGGCAAAGCATGATTAAGTACATCCAACAACCATCAGGATAGAAATGTTTCACCAAGGGATAAATGTGATCCCTCATAATAACTTCAATGATTTGCAGTGACCTTCTGTCTAAGAGGACAAGTGGACCCAAACCATGCCAGGAAAATGCCCCCCACAGCATAACAGAGCCAACGGACCCCCTCACTATAGGTTTTTCCTTTAATTTGTCACTTGTCTGTATGTTGTACCTATATACTTGGTACAACAGTGGGTAGGGGGATCTGTGTGTATCCACTTTAGCATCTGGCTGCCTGAAATTCTGGGATTCATACTGATTTACAACAGCCCTCAGCTGAGTAATTGGTACAATTGGAGGAAATGGTCAATCAGCTATATTATAATAGGCTGCTCGTTACTTTAGTTGGGGCCTGTACCTGAGGGGAAAGCATAGAGGCTGGAACTCATTTGAGCCTAATCAGGGAGTTTTGGAATCTTGACCTTTGGCTGTGAGAATGCTTTGGCTTTTTCTTGTCCCCTCTTCCTCACTTTTCTCCAGAAATACTGTCTCCTATTGATGATTTCAGCAATCTTGCGACAACATGCCCTGCCTATGCCCAAGGGGGTCGTTGCAATATGTATAAGACAAATATGCACAAAACTTTACTGCAGAAAACAACGGCATACCAAATACACATTCACAAAACACATGGAGCCTTGCATGCCAACGAGAAAAATTTGCCTGCCAATGATAATTACAATAATTATTTATATATTTGTACCAGTGTTAGTGCTGTTGACAAGTTTGCTTGAAATATTCAAGAAATGCTGCTCCATATCTTTATACGAGTAGGTATGATGGTTAGTCAAAGTAATATATTTTTTTTGTGTGTTTGTGTGTGTGTGTGCAGTGTTTACGGGCTTATTTGCGTGCATCCGGTTAGTTGTTTTGCTTTCCTTAACTTTTTGTTCTGTACTCAATGGCTTTCCAGCAACCATAAAATCTGGCCCTGCCAAAGGCATGTGGTCAAGCGATAACTGTCTATTCCACCATCTCTACTCATATATTCAAAAGGGTATATTTCAAAAATCAAACAGCTTGATTTGATCCCCTGTTATTTCTCATGGTATTTTTCTTGTGTTTCTATCTGGGGAAACACAGTGGTGCACTTGCTTTGATTTGGCCTGATCTGACTTAGACTTCAGAATGCCTTATAAAGCTCCTTCTGTGATAATTTAAGAATGTTTATTGCTGCTTATGGGGACTGCCTTGGGCTCTGTAGGAACAAGCACCACTTGCCCTAGTTCAGCATGCTAGCTGTATATCTGCAGTCATAAACATTTTTTTTCATGTGTCAGGCAGGACAAAGTTCTCTGCAGGCCTTAAAGTGATACATATCAAGTAAGGAGTTCCAATCTATCAGAATAAAGTGCTGTGCAATTTGCTTTGGGTACCATTTAGATACATCAATTGGTTTCCAATAAAGCAAATGGCCCAGAACTCCCAATGAAGACTGATACAAAATGCAATAGAGGGCAATTATTTCAGGGGCCCCATTAATGACAGCAATTAGTTAAGATGTCTGGTGGAGAGTATGTTTTTTTACCCTTTGGTTTAGTTTGTTTGCCCTTATGCACCAAAGGAACAAACTGTGTTTTTACAGAAAACACTCCAGGAAGTGCTTTTTGTTGCCTTTTAAACTGAAGCACTCCTTTTCCCCTTGTTTCATATGGCATGTGGTGCTCCAGCCCAGGTGTCCATCAAATTTGGTTTTGCCGTTACACTGTGGATCTACCTTAGAAATGCAGAAATGGGTACTCCTAAAAAAATAAAGGAGGGGGTGGCATAGTGGAGGACACCTTGCTCAGCACAGCTAGCCTTTCAGGGAAGATGCTAGATTCGCTCAAGTTTTTCTGTAACATTACAACGTCATAATTGTCCTGCAACATCACAATATAGCTCTGCAGTATGGATCAGCGAAGCACTAAAGGTTTGCGTGGACGACATCTTGCCTCGCTATCAAATCGAACATCACCAGGTGGACGCAGAGTGCGGACAAAACGACGAGACCTGAGGATTCTTCTGGATTGGCTGGTCAGGGGAAATGGAACATTATTTTCCAAATCTGAATCGGGGCCAGGCTTTATGGACCATTAAAAAACATGTATCTCCTTCAATGAATGGTGGACTTGAACAATGAATCGTTGATCTTGCTTGCGGACTACCTGCCATCCTTCGGAAACAGTAGTTGTCATTGTCGCTGATGTTGACATGAATGATACCGGAAACAAATAAACCACTTACAGCGGATTCAATCAAAATGCAAAAAAAAGCAATGGAGTAAATAATCCAATTCGAAAATGTTCAAATCCTCTGAAAATGTAAGCTGCTTTCTGGTGCAATAATTTAGAGGAAAAACTGATAGGATTGGGAATAATTATTTGTGGGACATTTTCCGTTAAAATATTTTATATGTATGTTTTCCAAACAGCCAGGGCCAGTTTGTAGGCATTGAGGTTCTTGTTGTCCTCGGGGAAGGACCACTCCGCGAACGCCGTAGAGACACGGGGTCAACAGAGGCACATCCCTCTCTAGTTAACGTGGCCCATCATGCTCTGACTGCCAGCGAGGTGGGTGACTGCCTTCCTCAGTCGTTGACATGTTGTCAGAGTCACCGCTCTCTCTGCCTCCGACGTCTCTCCCGAGTCCTCATTACTTTGATCCCAGAGATCTTGAAAGAGCGTCTGGTCGCCTGTCACACATGCAGGCTGCAAACCAGATTTATATTTGGAGTGCAGGTGGCCTACGTCTGTCTGTCTAGGACGGTTTAGGCAGCTTTCATCCTGAAGGGTATGAAAGGTGGTGTTTAAGCTCAAACAGCTGGACCCAGTCCATATATAAATAATGGGGTAAGATACAGTTGTAATGATGGGCAACAGGGGAGGAGAGTAGTTGGCCCATGGGAGCCGGGCTTTCACCTTAAAGCAGGGGAAAAGCTGAAGAGTCAGCATACATGCAAACCATCACCAAACTCAACATACACAAAACTCAGCAGGCTGGCATACTAGTTTAGGTTTTGGGCTTGTGATACAAACCAAGTGTTACAGAGAGACAATGCTGGTGAAATGTGTGCAAACTAAATGACATTAAAGATCCTGACATTGTAATAGATGACAAGATAGGGGTTGGTAGGAGTGAATTCAGTCAAGGAACACATCCACAACAAAACAAAGAAATATTTACTACTAGGTAGTCCTCTTCCTCCTCCTACAATGCTCCTCATGGTATCACCGCAGTTTGGCCCAGGAGAAGGCCTTCTCATTAGGATGAATAGAGAGCTTACCACACTCGGAAGTGTGTCGATCGCCCCCTCCCGGACCCTCCAACTAGCCAACCCAGCTAGGCTAACACTAGGGGAGAGAGCAATGAGGAACTAACAAAACAAACACAACGACAGACACAAAGACTAAAAAAACACAATGCATCTAAGCTGCTAGACTCCCTGAACAGCCGAGGACACAGGGAAACTAATAAATAAAAACGCCACGCACAGTGCTGGGCTGCAGGCTACGCGGAAAGCCTCTGTACTTCTAGTTTCCCCATCCCAGGCAGCGGCGGTTAACCCCTGGGTCACCTGTCTGTGGTCCCAGCTGGGCAGCATGCAAGCCATACACAGACAAAGTGCTGTAATGGCACAGCAGGACAGTGTCCAGCACACTCCAGCATCAGCTGGGAATTTAGGCGGGGAGCGTCCATTTAACGCCATCTCTATGGCAGCTGAAGTCCCCTTCCTCATCTTTCACCGATGACGCATAGCTAGCTCCGGAAAACGCAAGAGCACACACACACACACACACACACACACACACACACACACACACACACACACACACACACACACAACAAAACAACACAATCAAGTCCACCGTTTCCCACCTGAGAGAAATGATCCAGTAATCTGATAACTATTAGAAACCAAAAGCCAGCTCAGTCCCACAATCCCCAGGAAACTCGGTAAAAAATAAAAAGTTCCTGTCCTCATTCCCCCACCAGACCCCCCCCCCCCCCCTACAGTGACACGTTTATATTTTTGGTAGATTACATTCCCTTAATCAAATCGCTGGACTCCAAAGCCCAGTTAGTGCATTTGTGTATTTTGAAACACCATATTTAGTTAGTCAATGTCAGAGGTGCAGCATTTATCTTCCTGTCACTTTATTTTCCATGTTTCTCAAAACAGAATTGGAGTGTGTGCGCTCCATGGCTTAGTTCCAGTTTATCATGGGTCTCTCCTTGAGTATTGAGAACTCCAAGGTCAATTATTTTTTATGTTGTGCAATCAATATCCTTTTATATCCTGTGCAGTCCATTCAGAAGAGGCCAATGATAAGCTCCAATCCAAATCCAATGACCTCACACTGCAGCTCACCTGCTAATTGTCGTGGTCCCACACAGAGGCACCAATTTTCACCTTTAAAAAAAAAGTAATATAGCCACTGGCTCTGGATGTTCCTGTAACGCTCAAGAGTAGAACAAAAATGACAGCACCTATAATATTTCTTCCTCAAATATATACTTATAAATGGATAAATAGAGATTGAGACCTTAGTAAACTATTTTCACATTTTCAACATAATGTAGTCTAAATATATGCTTATTTCTCACTGAAAACCATGTCTGCGTTAAGCTTGCTTGGCCCTCAATCAATGACAAACCTTGAGAGATGCATCTTAAAGGGAAGATTGATTTAGGTTTAATTTGCGTCACTTTATAGTTTAGACATTTTATATTTCAACGTACTAATAAGATACATTTTGCTTTGATGGTTAAAGGAAATATTTTCTTCCCAAATGCGTCCCATATTTTCAGCTTGCAATGCAATGTTGTCATCTTGTCATGCTGACTGAATCAATAAAGATTTTACTCTCTGAAAATGGAAAAATTTCCATTTAATGCACACTAAATTAAAAATTTAATGCACACTAAATTGTAAATTTCCATTGCAAAAATATATAAAACAATGAAAAAACGTTGTTTAGGTCTACACTGTGAAATCTTTTCAGGACAACGGTTAAATAAAGAATCCTTTACATTACCCTAACCTGTCTAAAGGTAACGCTGACATAAAATATCTGATGGAACCTCAAATAATAGTTATTGTATATTGTTAAGCACAGGTAAAATCAGGGGGGAAAAATTATTTAATTTTTTTCCCCTAGGGTACCTGGACTTGTTTTCACGGCTGGTACTTAACATCTCTTTGCTACAAAAAGGCAGGAGGAGTTGAGTATTCACAGCTGGCACTCATCTTTCAGCTACAAAAAGGTAGTCATGTTGTGTATTCACAGCTGGCACTCATCTTTCAGCTACAAAAAGGTAGTCGTGTTGTGTATTCACAGCTGGCACTCATCTTTCAGCTACAAGAAGGCAGGAGGAGTTGAGTATGGCTGGTTCTCATCGTCTTTCAGCTACAAAACGGGCAGACGTCGCGTACTCCAGCTGTTACCTGAGGGAAAGCAGTGGAGGTGCGGGGAAGCAAATGGAGAATTAATTTCTGCCTTAACCTTTTTCTGTGTGTGAACCTCTATGTGTCTGAGACTGGATTTAGGCTTGATGAAGGATAATGAGACTTGCATGACCCATCTCTCCTCTGTTGCTGGTGAAAAGTCTAATTTATTTTAATGGTAAATTTATTTATTTATTTTTTGCTCTCTAGCCATGAACAGCCGAGTAACGCAAACAAACAAAAAACACAGCTACCGCTGTTGCAAGAAGGAACTTCCATGTTTAATCATTGTTTTGTTCCCCCAAGGAAACACATGCAATGAAATAGCAGCTGTTGGTATATCTTGCAAAGAAATGCTTGGAGGCTAGCTAGCTAGAAAAGTAAATTTACTAGCAAAACTTTTAGTACTCTACCATACAATGCTGTGTTGTGGTTTTATACCTCAATCAACCATGTTTATTTAGGTTATAGCCAATGGGTGTGCGCAGGAACAAAGAATGCCGTGATGTTGGCATAGTCCACAAGATTCTCAATCAGAGATTGTTGCTATTTTTCCTTGGGCTGGAGCGAGCGTTGCTACAATATAGGAGTGATGTGACAGAGAAGTCAGATTATTATATGAAAAAAGCTTAATGCTACTTTCCCCTTAGTTTTTTTGGTTTTTTAGAAGCTCCTCAGCTGATTTGAATGTTTATCCCTGAAAGTATTGGGGGGGGAGGTCTGTGCAGTTGCCAGCTCTTCCATGTCTTTGTGTAAGTCTTTTTATATTTTGATTATTATTATGCATGACATCTTTATATTTGTTTCTTGTCTTCTTCTATACTGGCAGATATGGCCAATCAGTAATATGATCTCAACTGAGTGGTTTACTTTGGGTTTCATGATTATACCTGTTACAAGATAGTGTCATCGCTAAACTGGTACTTCTCAAACAGGCACCCTCCCTCTTTAGCGTTTTGTTCCACAATTAGCCCGCACTGCCTCAGTAGGATGAAACCATCCTCTTCTTGCTCTGTCCGACACTCAGCCCCACCTCGCTCTGTCCGACACTCAGCCCCACCTCGCTCTGTCCGACACTCAGCCCCA
>JAOVYW010000031.1:5165585-5180178 GCA_025775045.1 Hiodon tergisus
TGTGCCATTCTGTTATAACCTACAGTTGAATATGAATCCCATAAGAAATAAAATAAATGCGTTTTGCCAGCTCACTACTGTTTTCTTTAAAAAATTATACATGTATTACCAATTCTCCAAGGGTATGCAAACTTTTGAGCACAAATGTAATGAACAAGGGCACTGTGGTTGAGATTTATTCTGTCAATAACCAACTGACCAACATCATCTTCCAAAAAACAGATTTAAGAAGGTGCATCATCCGTACAACGTTCAATTTGGCTACATATCTGCTTTCCATACCAAGATTTTTCAGGTTTCCAAAAACCTCTGTGCTTGGTCACATAACTGAGGCACCACACCCATCTAAGTGGCATATGACGTCTGAAAATGTTGCATGTCTTCCCCAAAATGTTGTTTGAGGCTATATACGCCACAGATATAGAAGATTTTTTTCAGTGAATGCACACACAATATAACCAAGTAAGATACAGCATGTCTGTTACAAATAATGTCTAACAGGAATTGTTGTAATACTATCACATTGGACAGTTGAACTGCGTTTTGAACCAGAAACTATTTTATTTTCAAAGGAAAGCAGATAAAATTGTACATCTTTTCCTCCATTTCCAAGTTCTTAAGGCAACCCAAGTGAGACACAAAATGACACTGTGGTACTTTTCTCTCTGTATTGTTTGGGTAAAGGCTCAAGTTTAGAATCCCAGCAAATGGATGGAATGTTGGGTGTCCGAAGCCAACATTTCTAGATGTAGGCCACAGACACAGAAACGTGTATATATATATTATTATTATTTTTATTTTTTTAAAGCTGTTGATTATTCTTTAATAAAATAAAGAACTGAGAATTTTTGGACGTGAATAATCAAATCACTTATAAGCATCTTAGAAGTCTTGCAAGAACTTAATGAATATCTGCAACAACGTGAAGTGAGCAGAAATTTATATAGCCTGCCGTCGTTGCATATAAGCAAGACTTATACACCAACACAAGACACGAATGCTCCCTTCAAACGTCCATCGATATAATTGGTAAATTGGCACTCATCTGCACCGCTCTTTATCTGAAGTGCCAAATCAAAAGTGTCTCTGCCCTCGCTGTAAAATCTGACAGCTCGACACAACGGTGCCCCTGGAGTGATAGAAAATAAGAGGTAATTACAAGCGTGGGTCACTTAGTGTGCCCGCTATCCACGTCAGATCCAGCACACAAGTGCAAATAGAATTTCACACACAAGATTCCTTGCAGAAAGCACCACTCTGAAATGCGTGGGTGGCAAGACAGAGCCATCTCATTTGTCATGCTCTGGATTACTGCAGGACATGAAGTGTATCGTTCTCAAAAGAACCGTTCTCACGGTAACACGGGAAGTGAAGACGATTGATTGCAAATCACATTCAAACTGCTTCATTGATTTGCTGTCAGCTGTTATCTCTGAGCTCCGATTAGAAAATTGTCTTATTTATTCACCAAAATAATACAGAAAAGTAAAAAACGGTTGAACCAATTGGAATATTTAAGATATGTAAAAAACTTTGGGCCTACAGGTAAAGGCATTCAACATTCAATGGTAGGACACGAAGTCTAGCAATCACAGAAAGGCATGAGTACATTTAATTTTTGGGGATTTAAATGTTTTCCCGATATAACTGAGCCTTACCTAACTGTAGTGGAGTGTGCTGAGCAGTGGCATTCTCCCCTTGCAAGACTAAGCCGATATGAATCAAAGGGGATAAGAAGTCTCGATCTGAAGACAGGGGCAGCTGCAGACTAAATATTGTGAAAATCCGGTGAGCTGGACGCGCGATAACGGCTATCTGTGGCCCAAGAGTAAGCTGACTTCTGCAGCAGACCTACAGTCAGTCCTTCTGCAATAATTGGACCATGAAGGCTCTTATATCTGATGGGGTTTCTTCCTGAGTGTAAAAAACTGAGATCATCTTTTTGATGAAGGTGGATCCCACTGAAAACCATATGTGACCAACATGTCACCAATAAGGCAAAAAAGGCTGTTAAAAGCTTAAATAATCATATAATTATATTATATGATTATAACCCTAAC
This sequence comes from Hiodon tergisus, assembly GCA_025775045.1. NCBI lineage: Eukaryota > Metazoa > Chordata > Actinopteri > Hiodontiformes > Hiodontidae > Hiodon > Hiodon tergisus. The sequence continues at coordinate 5,167,646 of JAOVYW010000031.1, forward strand.
CCTACTATGACGAGTCTATCCCAGTTAACGAGATACGGATCCCTGAACGACTTGCTACGGAATGTACTTTGTGATCCAAAACAGTGGTTAAACTGTTCCAATACCAGACCTGACAACCTAAGGCCATAAGACCTGACCTGACAATAACAGGCCTTATTATTCATTATTACATGAAATATCAGGATGAAAGTGCCAACAATCGTATGGACCTGCAAGCCACTTGAAAATGAAAGAGCCACTTTGCACACAATGAGGCAGCGCTCCTTACGTGCCAGTTAAAGTCAGTCCAGGAGTTCACGTCAACAGGGTCTCTCCTGCTGCATGGAAAATGTGATACATGTTCCCTCGTCATGTCGCCATCTCTGGGGCAATAAGCACTGCCCTGACACAATAAGCACTACCCTGACACAATAAGTAGTGCCCTGACATTTGCATAATGATCTATTACTATTAGCATTCTAGAGAGCTAGAGAAGCGAACAGAAAAGGAGATTTCAGCTTTCCCTCCCAGCGGAGCTTATAGCAACTCCAGTAACGTTTTTCCCCAGTGTTTTTTATTTTTATTTGTTAAAGTTGAGTTTTACCAGGCTAAAACCATTAGACAATTATCCTGGAAGGCCTTATGTTTAGGAAGCATTCAGGGATACAGTATAAAAGCTGAGATGTGTCCAGATGTATCCATAAATATAAAAATATATTTTACAGCTGATATAACCTGATATAACTAAGGCACTGTAAATCTGAGTTCCAAAAACAATACTTACTTCCTCAATACAAAGTTAAAGCACAGGAGCTAGAAATGCTTAGTATTCAAACCATTAAAGATATTTACAGCTAAATTTTCACCAACTATACATATTAGGCAATAATACCCAATTAACTATCACTGCAGAGTGGACCGCTCCAAATTCCAAATTCACTTTGACAATGTTTTGTGTTCCCTGGCGGTCAAATTAGGCAAATTACAGCCTGCACTCGACCTTAAGAGAACGACTGAAAAGTCACTGTGTTCTTTCAGCATTTTAATGTTACAAGCCAAACTCTGAATCTGAAACCATATAATGGTGCTGTTGTTGGTGTTGTGAACCGGGCCACAGGGTCCTTGTGCACATTATTGGGTCAGCAGTGGGATAGTCTGCTGACAGCAGTAATCCGGAGAATAACTGCACATGTGCAGGATAACACATTAGAGCCCTGCTCCAGAACAACCAATGTGCCCATATGTAACGTGCAAGACCAAAGACAACTACTCATCTTTGTTTGGTACTGATGGAGACCAAACATGATTCACTGTCTCACTGCTGCACTGATTGGCCTACTTGTGTTTTCTACATTCCCATTTGGGACTGCTCACAGCTAAGAAAAGCTGAAAAATTATTATTTTTACTTCGGAAAATCCGCTTTCTCTCCTTCTCTAGTCCTTTTGATTGGTGGCACCTGCATGTGGCTTTTTTATAGGAAACACTCTCAGGTCCAGTATTAACAGGTGTGGTTCACACTCTGCTGCTTTACACACCAACCTTCAGAATTCCTCAAAACCCCCGTCACACTCCAAGAATGTGCATGCAAGGGTGACAATTGCAGTGTTTTTTTCAAACTTTGTCTTTAGATAAAATACTTAAATTACATGTTTGTGCATTCCTGGAAACCATGTGACCTAAACACAGGGGAGACTGATGCATTTGTTCCAAACGAGAAATATAATTAAGTAATTCAGCTAAATGACATGGCTCAGTGCACAAAGAGGCCATGTTTTCAAAACTATCCAGTTCAAAACCTACCAGCTGAAGAGAAAACACGTACAGCACACATTGAGTGTATCATCACGTGCGCCACCATATGCCCCGTGAGACGCTGTTAGGGACCATGATTGACCACACCTTTGGGGGTCGCAAGTGCCAGGATGTTAGGGTTCATTGGTGGTATGACAAGGTAATCCTTCAGTGTCAACATAGCTGACACTTCATACAAAAGTAACTGCCGGTGAAAAATTGTTATTGATCCGTGCAAACAGTCATTAGGCTATTTATCAGCCAATTGGTAAATTTTCCAGTCTGAACAAATAATACAGCGATGTACCAGGTTTACCCTGCCTGTGTATGACGACCCTTGCTCAGACACACCGGCAACATTAATTGAATAAAGCAGTTTCTGAAAACGAATGATGGTGAATAAACAAAAAATACCATAGATTTCCTAAAAGCAAAATACAGGAAAGTATGGGTTTTGACCCCAAGGTTGTTTTGGAGGTACAATCATTAGATAAGTTTTATTTTTGCATATTTAAACCACTGAATCATTACTTGATCAAAATCAAGTTTAATCTTCTGTTTTGGCAGTCCTAATCTCAATATTTTAATTTGTAGTCATAGGTTCGGCAGACAGGACACCACAAGGAGCATCAACAAAAATAGTGGTAGAAGGATTCTTGAGGGGAATACAAATCAACATTGCACTTGTTTAAGAGGACAAGTTGTCAGCCGAAGGAACAACAAGGTTTCAAAGTAGGAAATGACCACTTTTGCAACCATGTTTAATTTGCGTTACCTCCAGAGTTGTCGTGTGTAACCTCTTATAGAGGTTAAATGAAAAAGCACAGTTAAAAAAAAAATCCTCTATAATGTAATACTAAGTATATTTATCTTTGTCTTTGTGACAACTTACGTCTACCTCTCTACTGGAAGCAACAATCTTTTTAAATGGGTGTCAGTAGCAACATGTTTACAGAAGTTGGTACTTAAAGGTTTCATCAAGGACTGATCCTATACAATTCACCTTTTGAGAGATCCTGTTTTAAACATTCAACATTCACCCTTCAGGGTTTAGTTGCTTACAGCCCACCAACAGCATAGCAGCAAGCTGTTAAGTGTCTCTGTAAAGTCAATCATTCAAGTATCACTGAAGCACATTTTTAGAATGACACTCCTGGAAAGTAGAGGGACCAAAAGACAGTGTCCATTTACCTTGAAATGCTGCTATGTTATTAGAAATTAAAAGCTTCAAGCCAGAGCTGGATATCTGTAGCAAATTCTGAATGTCCTTCCGAGCAGCTATCTGGTATCTCTCCTCAATCCTTTTGGTGCAGCATGTTACATTCTTGGACCAGCAAACCCGAAGATCGGTCCCTAAAGGGAAACATAGAAGGGAAAACACATTCAGATGAGTCCATCTGGTCTGGATTCGCATGGTAGTACTTACTTGTATTCAAATGACACGATGTTACACTTTAATGATTGCTATTAGCTATTTGTAACCATGCATACTGTTTTTTTTCTTTTTCCTGTTATGCTACCGTTGAAGGCGACTGCTATATACCAGGGGATCAATCAGCTGTCCTGCAATCAGCTGTGCAATCTACATGTTCAATGGATGGACAATGCAAGATGCTGACAAGGAAGTAAATATTTTAGTGACATATTAGCAAGGTACACCATTGAAAGTAATAGGAAGGCATCAGAATTCTAGGCATCCATACCCATTTATATTCATTGGCTATATAAAGGTAAATCAGACTATGCATGGCAACAAACGTGGCATCCAGTGTCACCTTATTGGTTTTGGTTAACTTAGTCAATAATTTGTATTAAGGCTGAACATCTTATAATGCTAACGTTCAGTATGCAGCAAGGAGCCACACTGTCAAGCCCTGGGGACACACCCATGGCTGCCAAATGGACGGCCAAGCTGAAGGACCACACGCAGTTTAGATTTTTTAGCTTTCCCTCGAAAGTGAGGTTCTATTTGTATTAGTTAATTGTTTGGTTACATGTTACTTAAAATGTCAAATTAAAGGCGAAACGCCACCCTCCATCTCCCTGTCCCCGGACCAGGCACACTACAGATGTTAAATGAGAAATCCTAAGAACACCAGAGTACAAGTAGCCACATATTTTAAATCCCTGTTTTACGGTAAACATGTTGAAACAGGCAAAAGGACAAACTGATTTTCTTGAGTAATCTGCTTTCCTATCAGTTAGATTAGAGTGATATTGAATATTTCTCACTTTAAAATCTTTATAGACATCTGTAAACATAGGCCTCAAGCACCGGAAAAAAATAAATATAAATGGCCCAGAGGCAAGACGTGGCAAACCATGTTGAAATGTGGCCAAAGACACTATCGTTACCCCATGTGTTGTGATGTTTGGAGGGTGCAAACGACACAAGAGGCGGCACATGGGGGGGGTGGGGGGGTGATCCTTATCTTGGTGAGAAATGAAAGTAACTCAGGTTACACATGTTCCAATACCTTCCCAAAAGTTTTTCAACTTGTCCAAAAAAAAGTCATTTTCATTTTTACATTTTAACTAGCTTTGGTCTAGTTTTTGTCAATGACTCTTTTCTTCTTGTTGCTTGTTTTGATTTTTTTTTTTTTAATAATATAGTCAAGGGTGCTTAACTTGGCTGTTAGAACATTAGAACAAGCAACCTTCTGGTTAGGAGGCTATCACTCGGCCACATCATTTTCTAAATAGCAAAAACATGGGAAGGTATTGGATACATGGTTTTCACCACTTGGCAGAACATCAGGACCAAAACAGGCTTGTAAATGCACTGCTATACAAAACAGGAATTCCCTAACCTTAGAACAGCTATCACAGGAATGAGACTAGCCATTAGCATGGGAAACAATAGGAAACTGAAAATTACTGAATTGGCAAGAAGCACCCACTTTAAAACAATGCAGACGGCTTTTCTTTCTCAGTGTCGGTTTTAGCTGGCTCACTTTGCATACTGTGGTTTCTTCCCCGTTCATCTTTTTGATCTTTGCTGGTACAAATTTGATGTAATCTGCTAATTAAACCCATTAAGATTAAATCCGATTACTTGCACAGTACGATGCCAAAGCGGACCCAACTGAAAAGATTAATTGGATTAGCCTCGTTGTTCAATATCATATTGCAACAGTATTCGATCAATGTGATCGTCCGTGTCGTTATCAGCAAGAGGAGAAACATCACATCAGGAGCCTGGCTGGTCAGTCAGTTGAGTAATGAACATGAGAGACATGGGGCTTGGACCCACAAACCCCAAAATCAGACCTGGACTGGACCAGAGTACTGTCTTTCCGTGCCTCCCGGAATAAATGGCTGCAGAAGTAAATAAAATGTAACTTATAAAGTAATTCAGAACCAGCTAGAATTTAATCTGTATTCTTATACAACTATACAAAAACCTGTATCACCACTGACATAGGTTTTGAAACACTGAAAACAGTATTATAGTAAATAAAGAATGCTTTGGAATGACTGAGCCAAGACTCCATTGGCTGATCTCTCCCTACACGACACAGACTTTGATAACGAATTTACACTACTAAGTTACAAATACCCATCCTCCTTCCTATAATTTTGTTTCTGAAAATGGGAGAGTTAATTTGGAGAATATAATTTAGTATATGGCAGGTCATTTAAGGTTATTCTGCTTTTCACATCTCAAGGCCCAGCACAATTGGATTTTAGCGTTGCTTGGCAATAATAGTGCCCCCTTTGCAGGACATGATATTGGGCCCTCTACTGCTACTGAGTCATTCTAGAATAACAAGCCTCTTTTGGTTCCATTACTATTATCTAGTATTCAAGGTGTCATTATCAAAAAAGGGAACTGATGAACAAAAAACTTATTTAAAAAACATCCAGTTTAAACACTTTTTAGTTGTTTAACATGAAAAAAAAAAACACAGCATACAGCCGGGAAAAGTCAAGTAAAGTACTTTTGTCAACGATCAACAAAACGAACAATCTTTGACTGAATTTCTTTTCAGGTCAAATTTCACGACAGAAGAGTACCCAAAAAGTCCCAAACATGCGCGCTCGAAAGACGGGTGTAGTATCGATTAAGGTAAATTATTTGTATTCAGTATGTAGCAGGTTAAAAATCCAAAGACAGACGCCAATAACTGTTTACGTTATTGACGAGACAATAGCAACGTTTTGAAACAGGAACAATTACATCTACTCAATACGTAACTGCCTAAATCAGAGAAAAGTTTCCAAAAACTGCGCAAGAAGGCATACAACTAACATTTGGATCAACCCATGTAATCCGACTGATCTCACAGCAGAGAAATTTAAGCACGGCGAAAAATTAACGGGTACATAAAAAGTTGAAAGACAACTGTAATCGATCAATCACGAGCTTTCAAATATCTATCCACTAAAACATTCCTCAACTAGAGCTCACTTTCTGAGCAATACATTAAAAAGCCATGAGTCAAAGGATTATCCGGTGATTCGAGTACTATCAATCAGTATAGCGATACTTTCGGTTGCTGTTTGTAGAAGACGCGACAACGTGTTAACCTTGACATCAAAAACAGGTGTATAAACAGTTTGGAATTCACAGATTCCAAAAATCCTTCTAATGTAATATCTGGATCTCAGAAGAATGCATACTTTTTGTATTGATTAAAATATACTTGTGCACGTTGCTAAACTATCATGTCGCGCGACTGTTAAAATAGGTCCAATAATAGTTATATATAAAGTCAACTGATGTCAAATATAAGTGAAATTAATAAGGAAGGAGCATTTGTCATGTTCCTAAGAACAGAAAAAAAGACTGCTAAACTATTCTAACGGAAAGCCTGACCGTTCTAGATTAAATAAATCAATTATGACTGATTCAAACTGGATCTCATAATTTAAAGATTAAACTCCGTTAATATTTTATTTAATTGGCACGAGTTACTCGACAGGCGCGGACTGTATATCTAAATAATTTTCGTTTATCCCATTTAAACCAAACAGAAAACCAATTTACGTGTTGCCTCATCAACGAATGCCACATTAACAACCTCTGTTTAAACTAAAAAACGAGTGTAGCTGCGATGTAGTCATTGGGAAATGAGTTTCACGAAAAAAAGTCACATTTATGAAGTATTCAAAGGACAAGTCAAATGGAAGTGCGTACACCGATATTTACCTAATCTTGGTGTCTCTGACAACCATTTCAAAGGTCCAATCTGCTTCAGTTCAAAAACTTTACGAACTTCATCGCAGACGGTCGTCGTACTCTCCAAGGTGAAACCAGTATAAGAAGCAAATACCAAACAAAGTAACCCTTGCGTTTTCATTGCAGTAAACTACCAAACTCAAAATGCAACGATGAATTTAAAGTCATAAATAACAAGGTTTAAAGCGATATCAAGATCCTCGTCTTGTGTTCATAGGCTCCAGTCCCAGATGACTGTCCGATTCCTCACCAGAATCCAATAGAGACGAGGGCAAGTTTCAAATTTAAAGAGTTCTGATGTTTTTAAGAAACACTCGAGATTTGATAGCGACGCATTCGCTTCGTCTGTGAAGACTTGAATAGCTGTCAAACAAAAACAGGCGAAAAACAATTTTATAGTGCAACACCTAAACCGTCCACGGCAATTGTTAAGGTTAGAAGGCAGAGCCATCGTGTGGACATATTAGAAATGTGTTACCACTTTTGGATGTGGTACATACAGCTTACCTACACAAAACTTCTGTATTGGTAAGTCTAAAAAAATGTTTTCTTGTTCTTCGGACAACCATTGCCAATTTATACGAATTAATTTAAACTTGAGTAAAATCAAACTCCCAAATCGCAAAATCGACCTGTAACGAAAAATGCGCGTGCCCACGAGCCGTTTGATTTGGAATTCTATGCGTATCAGCATGCAGTCAACGGAATGCAACCACCAGTTGGCTATATCTGAATATCCAACCTTCAAAAAGAAACGGAAAATATGTTGCAGAATCGTGTTTGGAATAAAGTTGTCTTTAACTTATAATTTAATTTGAATTTTTATTAAAATATAAACACCTGAGCTGCACATATTTTAGAAGCTACTTGAGTTTAACGATTTATTAAAACATGTCACGGGTATGCCTATAGACGGTTTCAGAACAGCACGCCGACTTAGCCGTTAGATGTAAAATTCTGTTTAATAAAGCGGGCCGTTAGGTTAATTAATGCGCACAAACGCTCTGCACACGTAATTTAATTCAAACCACCAGAGTAGTAATTTTGTAAATCCCCACAGGGAAATTTGCCGAATAAGTGCAGTACGTGCATGATATTATTCTAATGAAGTAAGCCCTTTCCGGCAACGGACGTTAAAACCACAACTTCCTAGGCAGAGCTTTACATGGCCGTATCCTTGAATCGAAGCAAACGCAGCATGAGTACACACTCTCTTAAGTTTCTGTTGAAGGGAAGTAGTGGGAATAAATTCACTTCATATCCGTTCAGAAATGAGGGAGACAAACATTAGGTCTAATAGATCTTGGAACACATGTAAAAAGTGTACGTGATTCACCTCATCTCATCGGGACATGAAATACACCAGGTACTCCAGACTGTGTTCCGAATAAATCCCCATAAAGGGCTCACAGTGGCTTTAATTATATCAATTGAGTGTGGGGGTCCCCAAGGACAGGAGTTTTGAGATCCCTTATGTGTGCATTTCAGGTGTAAGGTCTGATAACAGGTCTTCTTGGAATTTAGGAAGTCTTAGAGTACCACTTAATCACCCATACATGGGCAGGAATAAAAACGACTTCAGTGAAATGCATTCTCCAAAGCCATTCTGCATTTGCTTGTATATGGGAACAGTCCTCCTGTGTCAACTAAGTGCACCCTACACAGGTTTAATTAGATTAAAATAAGTCGATCTGGATCATTCGGCTGACATCACTTGTTGCTTGTAGGAGCAACCGCTTCCATGGTACGCAGAGATTACACGACAGTAAAATTACCCTCTGTACATTAAGCTGCATTTCCCCTAAAGCAATTGTAGAGAAGTTCGTCACACCTGAGTTAATAGTAGCCTTCAAATGTTTGTTCACATTAACTGGCACTTAGGCAAAGTAGTCAATATGACTCAAAGCTTTTCGTTCTAGTCGTTAAGGTGACGAGACTTTTAGTGTGACCTGAGCCACACAACTATGGATCACTCCTTGAAAATATGTAATCATTGGTTCTTCACCAGGAGAATACATGCATGTATAAAGCATCAGTTAGGTTGCGATTCCCTAGTACAGACACTAAACTAGGGAACACCACCACTTAGTAACTACCATCAGGTTTAAAAATTACAGGAATTCTAGCCCCCCCTGCAAAACAAACACAAGCTATGAAGTAAAATTAATAACCAAGACTCAAAACCGAGTCATCCATTTAAATATTAAGTTCATTTTTAGTTTCTAAGTTAGATAAGACTAATCTGAACGGTGCATAATTTAAGTACACTTTCAGCGGCCTTTGAGATGATTTTCAAATGTTAAGCAAGAATTGAAGACACTTCAAAACAAGAAAATGTATAATAGCCATCTTTATTTTAAGATTAAATGCAAAAGCAGACATCCCTTTCAAAGAGCATTTCCTACTAACGTAGCCAAGCATGGATTCTGGCATACATGCTTATCACAGCTACCAGTTGGAGGAAAACCGTAAGACCGCTGCAAAATGCCCTTAGTCCTCAACAGGCCGGGACAAGTGCAATACCTTCCAAGTATAAAAGCATTGCAACTCATCCTAACCTGCACAGAAAAGGGGATTGCTGGATAAAGAAAAAGGTCATTAAAAATGGACTATTCACTGCTATGGTCAGTTTTGCATGGATTTGCACAGCAATGACAGTTTAAAGCTGAATGCAAACCAGCAAAACTAACCAGAGGGCAGCAGAGAGGAGACGTCAGGGACCAACTCAGGGCTCCACCGGCGCACTTATCTAGAAGTACTTTAAGTGCTCACACTGCAGTAGAAGCAAAAATACTACCTGCACTATAAGCACTTTAATACTGCTGAAACACATCTGCTCAAAGCCATTGTGGTCAGGTCACAAGGAGTTTATTCGACCTGCTCCATGTCAGGCGTACACCAAGCGGGCACATCCACAAGCAAACCAAAAAGCCTGGGAAAAGTGAAGACGACAAAGCAAGCCACTGTCAGTTTTGCATAGATTTGCACAACTCAATTTTTCTTGTAGTGCAACTATGCAAAACTAACAGAGAACCGCAAACAAACAGTGCGCAGAAACAGCCCAGCCGCACGCCGGATGGACAAGGCAGCCCCTTATGCCAGAAGGAGCACTTAGAGCAGTAGGTGCTAAATCTACTTCACTATCTGCACTAGATGCACCTTAGCACAAGCAGTTTTATGCCAGCGCATGCAGCTCGCCGCCTCCCTTCCCCCTCCAGTGGTTCACTTGTCGGTGTAGTGCTAGAAGTGCCTCCACTGCAGTAGACATCCCATAGTACTACCTGCACTGTAAGCACTTTGACACTACAGCAACAGACTGGCAAGAGTCATGGAGAAGTCTGACGCAAATTGAAGACCGTCTGAAGTTTTAGGGATGTCTTTTGATGATTCCTGGAGAAAGGGGGTATTGGGGGGGGGGGGGGGTGGCAGAGAGGGGAAACTGTTAGGACAAGGATGTTGAACAGCCGCATATTGTTCCACAACATAGACGTAAAATGCCCATCTGTCACTGTTAAAGTACACGTTTAGAATTGCCATTTAGCCAGATATATTCTATGCATTTGGAAACCAAACTGAAAAGGCTTTAAAACAAAAATGACCCGTCCAAATGTAATCTTTAATGTACTCACCACTGTGGTAGTGAAATCTGGACCTGAAAAAAAACAAAAAAACATCACGGTTTAGTTGAAACAAGTGTATCAATTCGTTTTGCGCCTATTAACTCTAAACGGATAATTGGTTGTAATGTATTAAGAGAACCTCATGGCTCACCACGTTTGTGTCTTATGTGCGATTGTCTTCATTCTTGTACTAACCACTGGGGGGTGCTCCGATATAACTCACGCGGGGGGGGAGGGGGGTCTGTCACAGTCCGGTCATACAGCGACACATTCAGACGTCAAATTAACTAAAATACTTTATTCGGACTAGGGATTCAAACGACGAAACGCCACCTTAAAACTTACCCCATACGTTTAAACCTCGGCGAATGCAGGTTGCGGCCCGCGGTGACAGTGAGGCCTACGCATGCGCTTTCCGCTGAAATAGTCACCATTCCCCCCTCCCCCACGCCCCGTACTAACATGGCGCCGCCGAGTCAAACCGTAGCATTTTGTGCTAAAACACCGTACAAAACGAAGTTATAAGCGAAAACGACCTGCATCTTATTACATAATAAGACTTAAAAGTATTAAGTCGGAGTCGACTGCATTTGTCGGAAATTACGCGCATTAATTTTAGGTGGTTATTCCGCTGTTCACAGTGAGAGTCTTGGAAGGCAAAGCATGCATTAGCTCGCAACCTGGCAATCAGATCGTCTGCCACTAAATCTTAATCCTGATTTTATACAGCGCCTAACATTTACCCATGCTTTAACATTAAATTGATTGAATCTGGAGCCAACTATAATTCGCAAAAGCCTACAAGCTTGACACCTAGCCACCTAACGTTACCGGCCTTCGGGTCTGCGCATTCCCTCGTGTGTAAAAATTACATCTTATATCATTTTTAAAATAACTTAAAACGATACACGTAATATAACAAATACAAGACGCTAAGACTTTCCCAAACAATCTCCGTATTAACCCCCACCCTCTCTTCTTAGCCAACTAGCAAGCCCGCTTTAGCGCGCGGCCTGCAGCTGCCCCATGTGCTGTCGCTTTGTTCTGGAGGCACTTTAACTCACACGCCACTGCACACAGAACAGAGAAAAAGAACACAAACTTCTTCCCACTTAAGACGTAAACAAAATGTATTCTACGCTCCGATCGTGTGACATCTTGGGGTTTACAAATAAAGTGTTTTAGAACTCGCGCAAATAACTAGCCATCCACTCTGCAGATCAGATGGGCACTACAGAGAGAACAGCACCACGCTTTTCAAATCTCCCTCATTCTAATAACTATGGTGGAGGAGCAGAGAGCTGCCATGCGCCTCGTACTACAAAATTTGTATTACGAAACTGATCGTTTAAAAGGCCGTGGCTCAGACAAAGCTTAAATTAACGGCTGTAAAATTAAACAGACATTAATACGATTCCACCTCTACTCCACAGTAAGGCAAACAACAGGTTCCTTACCAATAACATGCGCGTAGTGAGGCACTCACCAGTGAAATCCACCATCTTCACTCACTTGCGCACACACTGCTACTTGCCGTTTACTGTCACTGTTCCGGGCAAATCTGTGAAACTACACCATAAACTTTTAACTCGAGTGATTGTTAACGCCAATACAAAAAAATCTAACATAGGTATACGTCGTTCGTTTCTGCTGGAGTTTGTAAATAGTAGTAAAATTGCAAAGTGGCGCGAACGTCCACAGCTTTTGACCATGTGAGTGAATGAAGGGCGGCTCCCGTTGAACGTAAATATCTACAACCCAACTACTTCATTAGCATAAATAAAACTACTTCCGATCTTTACCGTCCACCAATCCAAAAAAAGATTGAAAATGTGGAGAGAGAAAAAACTATCATTGTAGCGAAGCTCTCCGCCGTGGTCCAATCAGTAGGCATTAATTAATATTCATGTTATAGCAGGTTACAAAAGACAATGTTCCGGGGGGGGGGGGGGGGGACTTT
>JAOVYW010000031.1:5199811-5211501 GCA_025775045.1 Hiodon tergisus
ACCCCACCGTTGTCTGTGGTGGTCCGCAGTGATGGGAACTGGCCCAACCCCACCGTTGTCTGTGGTGGTCCGCAGTGATGGGAACTGGCCCAACCCCACCGTTGTCTGTGGTGGTCCGCAGTGTGCAGAGAGGCTTAAAGAGCTGTACCACAAGTGCCTGGCTTTGTGGCCCACCTGTTAGTCACAGCAAGTGGCTGTGAGGTACTCTCTGCACTTCAGGGACAACTGGACGCCTGTTGAAATCCTGTGTATATAATATACAGGCAGATCCATTATGTCTTATGCCATTATGTTTATTATCATTGTAATGTTGAGCAGCAGTTTGGCTGGATCCGGCAGAATGCTTTCTCTTCTGATGGAAATATCATCTGTATAAAATGAGCACATCTGGTTACTAATGACATGGATTCCCTTTAACGAGTCAGTCATAAAATGGGACTTAAAACGGGCGTAATATACCCACTCAAAGGGCAACCTGTCACATCTTTTTTAAAGGATATTTATTTTGGTATTATTTGTACATTTGTTCAAAATAATTTTGGTTATTCACTGCTGTCAATGCGGAGAAACAAAGATCATTTTTACATTTTACATACCGAGTTACTAATTTCGAGGTTTACGTTTTAAAAAATGGTGCATTATACTATAAATTCCAGGTAGAATGTTCTTATTTGATTATTTAAGTTGATATAATGGTTGTTTACATAAGCCACTACTACTGGAGATAATTTAGTCTAATTTATTTCCTAGTTAAATTTGTCTGCTGAAATTTGAACGTAGCGAAGAGAGCCTACAGCTCCAATGCCGTCCAGAAATTTATATACATTGCACTTCTGTAGTGAACAAGATATTCTACTGTTAAAATATAGGATGTTATGTAGATATATGTCAATATAGCAGCATAACTGCCGTGATGGCAAGTTAAATATGTTATTTATTTCCTTAGGGTTTGTGCTTTGAACATTCATTACTACAATCAAATGATTCCGTTTCAGGTACCGCATGAAGTTTTATAATTATCTTTGTATAATTTCATGCAGATTTATCAACAGAATCTTCTCAGTTTGGATGGGATGTACTTTATTGTCGATGCTAAACATTTCACGTTTCATTCTGAATGAAATCGTTACATTCATTTCTCTCAGTATGAGTTTCTATGATTTTTTCTGAAAAAATGTTGGACAATTTAGCTCAAAGAAATGCAAATTGAAAGCATGCTTTTTAAAAATGATATTGATATTTGATCTGGCACAGAAAAGATTTTCCTCATAAATGATAGATGTCATTTTAGTGCCAAAACTTGCAGAGCAAGGCTAAATATATTTCCCTGAAATTATTAGAGAACTCAAGTGTTTCAAAGTTAAACAAAAAGAAGAAAAAAACAAACAAATAAACGGATCTCTGTCATTGCTATTTTGACAGAAATATTCAATTATGTGAAATATTGAATCGTTTTATTTTATTAAATAAGAGTAAATATATAAAAAGACTGGGGTGTTTAGATGTCAAAACGGTGGAATAGAGAAACTTATTAGTTGGGTCAACCAAAAGGTCAACCTGTCTGCTATGAGGCAAACTCATCTGCAGGGGAGCGCCAAGAGTACTAGTAGAAATAGTATAGAGAGGGAGTTTTGGAGCAGTGGCCATTTTATTCCCCTACCTCCCACAATGCACAGCATGGAGCCATGGTGTAAATGCATAGAATATTCATTATTAATGGATTAAGGCCATTTTGAATATACTTATTTGTTGTCTTCACTGCCAGATTTACTATCCTTTTGAAAATGTAATTAAAATGAATATTCGGCCTCTGAATTTCTTGCAAACCAATAAAAACTATAGATTTCATACAAGAAAATGTAGATTTTCATACACGAAGAGTGTAAATTTTCATACACGGTTCATTTTTATTTTAATGACCTCACACATCACATCACGACGCGAAAAAATTGTCTGGATGTAACTTGCATTAAACAGAATTTGAAAAGGGAGGTCTCCGCCTGACCCTAAAGTTTTCTTTCCAGAAAACAAATCAATTCCTCCCCAGTCTCAAAAAATTCCAAATATACTTAATTTCTGCTCCTTAAACTCCTAATAAAATGAACTGAAATATTAAATTAGTATTTAAAAGAAATTACAATGATCAAAAAAATTTAAATCTTGACAAAATGCATATTTATAGTCATTCAGTTACATAAACATAAAACACATAAATGCAAAAAAAAAAAAACCCAACAAATTGGAAGGCCATAGCAATCTCTGCCTGGCCTGTCTGTCGGCTTTCCAATGAAATAATCCGCGTCCTGCCAACAAGACAAAGGCATTCCCCAAGGAACAATGCTGGCTCACCTCAGGACACACAGCCTTCCCCTGCTGTCTTCTGTGGAAGGACTCTGTGGCTCTAGTTAACATGCTGATTACGCTTAACGTAGTCGTGGCGGGCCGTCTGGTTGGCACGAGTCACGCAGCGGTGCTCATCCGAACGTAGCCAGAGGACCGTATTAACGGCATAAATCTCCAGCTCGGTCTGGCCACTCTCCTGCTTCTCAAAAGGATGGCTATGAATCTGCATGACTTTCCCCGGGACATAATTACCACAACAACTTTATGTTTCTGTTCACGCTAAACAACGATTTCTCTTCATCCCCGCCTGGGTGTCGCTGACTGCGGCATTATTCAGTTCGGTTGTAAAAATTTACTTTTTGCCTGGCATAGGTTCGTCCTGCTTTCACTAAGAAATGTGTGTACCGAAAAATATCTCCAACATCATTGCATTATTGGGCGAGCCAAATGCATAATGAAACGTGCAGGGTTTTATGCAAACCTTGTTCCGCTATCAATTACAAAATCAATTGATTATATTATTGAGAATTAAAAAAAAAAAGTATATATAGTGCTTTGACTTCTCTATATATATATATATATATATATATATATATATATATATAGTGCTGACTGGGAACCTTTCCCTGAGAAGTGATGAGAAATTGTCCCACTGCCATCCAGGTTAAGGGTGGATTACGCTGGCTCAGATATTTCTCCGTTTCCGGCAAGCTGCGACTCCGGTTTACTTCCCAGGTACCTGTGAAACTGGCAGTGTTGAACCGCCTTTACAGGGGATGTGGTTTGTCATGAAAATGCCCTGGTTCAAAAGCAGCCAATCACGGCCCTCCAGGACCTCAGTGTTGTCAAGGGCCATGCACGCACACCTTCCTTTGGAAAGAACCTGCGGATGGATGATCGCTTAGACTAAAGTTCACTCCTCCAGTGCTTAGCAGTGTGATAAACTATGCTCATCACAATCTGAATGGATGCATCCGATTATATTAGTCTTTTTCCCAGGTTTTTTTTTTTTTTGTGTTCCGCCGCAGAATCCGTTTTACAATGCTTATGTCCCAGGCACCTGCAAACCAACAGTCAATGGGATCTCCATTTGTAGCCATGCTAGCTCGTTAATAATGCAACTGAAGCACAGCCCACTTATGCATATGCATTGTCTATTTACATATTTCACACGTGCTAATTTTGGAGCCGCACACTTAGCATAAACAGTTTAATAAAAAGCCCATTTGTTGTGGTGATTCTATATTTCGTCCTATTCCTGCACTTTTTTAGGTGGGTCTTCAGTGGACTACATGGGCTATATGCACAAATTAACTGCCCATTCATTATAATAATTCCGTGTTAGTGGTGGTACTGCATTATATTTTAGTTCAAACCATCGTTAATATGATTAATTGTTCCTGTACTGTTGTATTATGGAAAACTCAATGCTCCGCAGAAAGAAGGAGGGGAAAAACCCCCCCACATTTTTCAGTTTAATTTCACAGAATTGTTGAACTCAGGGGGCAAAACCCCACCACGTCAATCTAAAAAACCGACTTACCTGCAAATAGCAAAGGTGAAAGACTAATTAGGCGCTCGCGGGTATTTAATTGGCACTTTCCTCTGTGTGAAGATCCCGTGCCACGGAGTTGCCGGCCCACAAGGGGAAGCTGTCACTCCCGGCGGTGCTCTGGGCCGAGCTGGCTTTGGACCCCGGGCTGAAAGGCCCGTCACTTTGATTGAGAGCAACACCTCCCACCTGACCGGGGCCTCAGCACTGAATCTTTTAGCACTGGTGCCTCCGTATCAGCTGCCCAGGTCACTGCATCTCCACGATTCCCTTTATCCCACACATCCCTGCAGTAACCTTAACCCACACTATTGACTCAGGAGTCTTGTCTTTTTGTGGTTGTGTGTTCCAATTAGATTATGGAGTGCATTTCTTTTATTTCTTTTATTTTTTTATCCCCAGTGTGTTATACACCTATAAATTCAAATTATACTCCGGCCTTTAACACAAGCAACCATTTTAAACCGCTATTTACATTTTTGTTTCCAGCTCTGCCAGGCACACAAGTATAATTGTCATTCTATAATATAGTTGCAGCCATAAATTTTAAATAAATAACAGACAGATTTTTTTCAACATGTCAGACGTACTTAATTCAGTCTACATTTTAAATCTTCTCTCTGTGCTGATTATTTTCAGACACTTTTTTTTAAAAACATTTATATCCCTCTATTCTCTTCACTTAATTAAAAATATATGTATATATGTGCGATCCTATACAGAATGACGAATGGATCTGCACGTAGTAAATAACATTGATATTTAACTCTTATTAGCAAGCATTGTACAGCCCATGACAATAACTTCACAAGGTTTGCACAACACCCCGATGCAGCCAATTACCATAATGACATAATAGCATAGCAGGTCCCATATGTGACGCTGCTGTCCAGGCACTGTAATGAAGACTAAAACCAAGAGAGTTGCTAATGCTGCAATAAATTCTCTTTCTATGAGGTCCCTCAGCGGCACCGCATGAGGGCCCACAAATTGCGTAATTCCATTTTAAATATTATGGAAAGAAATACAGTGGCCAAAGAGTGAAGTATATAGACTATAATACTTATACAACAACGAACTCGGAACAATAATTGCTTTTTGCGGGTTTTTTGTCAGATGCACCGAGATTCCCAAGTTCATTCATTGCCGTTACTGTGGTCTGGCTCAGTCTTCAGAGTTTACATTATGAATTTATGGCCAGGAAGTGCGGTGATTGCTGTGCCTGACAATCGCGACTGACAAGCGCAAGACACGGCCCCCTCGGCATGGGGACACGGTTTGTCAGCTCGCCGGCGCCGTCGAGAAAGTGTAGCAATTTACCTCCAGGTTTCCCCAGACCCAACCTCTTCCCAATGTTCACTCGACCTCTCAATGCTCCCCGCTAATGTCTGGGAAAGCTGTATATTCAAATCAAAGCTGATATGTAGTGTCACGTTTTCCAAATAAATCCTACTTCATCCTTAGTCATACTTTTGAGTGACAAATGTAAATATACAGACCTATATATCGTTGTGGTCATACATATAAAACGTTTCCTGGTCATGTTATCAGGACAGAAAGAATAATATATCTTGCAGAAAAGGAGGAGAGGAAATTAAAAAAGAGGATGTGTTAAAGCACGTGTTGGTTACATCCAGCGTAGTTTTTGTTTTGTGCTTCCTGTGTGAAACAGGTAAGATGAAGAGGGGCATGAAAGGACTACCAGGACAGTTTTATCTTCCAGGCAGGGAGACGGGAGGCTTTTTGCTGGGAGAATTTGTCTCTGTTAAAGGGCTACAAGAACCTTTATTAAAGCCATTTATCATGGTTTGAATATACTCCATTAAAATCGGTCCCCTTTGTAATTAACCAACTTTGTCATGATGTGAAGACCCAACGACTTGATATCCTTTTCACCAGCAAACTTAGATGTTACGACTCAGCAGTTATTTTATTCTCACTGATTTATAAGTGAATCATTACGGATTTTAATGCACGTCAGTTTTCCAGGACTTAGAAAGGAATACATTTTATTGTCTGTGCACACATATCCGTGTTTAAACCGTTTGCAGATAATGATTTAATAAGACAATATGTGTTTAGCATCGTGGAGTGAACCACTTTACAAACTTTTAGTTTTTCTTCCATACAACAAATTTAGATATTCATTAAATGTTTGCAGAATTTTTAGTTAAATTGGGCTTTCCAATGCTTTCTGATGATACTTTAACCAATAGAGAGGCATTCAGTGATTTGATTCACATTGGGCTTAATGACCGTATCAGCCTACAATTAACCCACTGGTTTTATTCACACAGTTGCTACTGTGGGTTAATGGTGCGGCGCGACCCTCCACAACCCTTGTGGGGCAATCGGGGAAACCGGCCCGGGCCTTCTCTGGCTGTTTCACCCAGCATTTTGTGAACATCGGTTAGCCTCATAATTAGCCTCATAAGAAGCTGAGGGAAATGGAACTCTTCTTGTAAAACGTTTACAAGGGAGTGAGTGTGGACACTTGATTGCCTTTATTTCGCTATCAGTTCCCCCTGTGTGACGGATGTCCCCCGATGTCTAATTAGTCTCCCCAACTGCTTGTTGCAGGGGAAAAAGAAAAAAAAAGTAATCAGCATTTAGCGCATTGTAATGTAACTAATGAATATATATTACATTATGCTTCTCTTTCAAAGTCAACCTTTGAATTCAAAGTGGCATTTTTTTAAGTGCAGTAAATGTAACTGGCAGAACTTTTAACCTGTTGAATTTGAACCTGTAAGTTTTAAATCTGTTTAGAAATTTTAAGTTCCCAAAATCCGTCCATATCAGTCCTATTTAAATGCAAAAATTTTAAAAATAAATACAAAAATATAATAAGTCATTTAATATAATATAGGGTATAGCTTCTATCGCTGACTTCTATTGCTGATTTTAAAAATATGTATTATATTCTCAATAATTATTAAGAGAACAGATTGAACACGAAAAGTAAACAGTACCATTGACATCACATTACTTGCTCATCACCACGGTTTGGTTGCTGTGGTCCCCTGCAATTTGCTTTCTGTCCAATAGAGGCCACTGTTTATAAAGACCAGGGATTTTTTAGGAATGCCATGAACACATCTACTGCAGGGGATAACGTATCACAAAACCCCAGATAAATAAAATACTGATAATATAACAAGGAATTGATATGATCTATAACATTGAACCTGCTGAGAAATCCACACAGGTGCTATAGCAATGTGTGCACTTCCCCAAAATATTTATTTTTCAAAAGTCCGTATTTGTCGTTCACATTATATTCTACATTGTATGTATGGTGGAATTTATGGTGTAAATTGAATCATGCATTATTCCAATTACTTCGTAATTAAACCCCTCTCTGCCTTTACAGCATGCATTGAAAATGTGTATTAACAATCCCTAATAAAAAATAAAATCAAATAAAAGTTTTTTTAAAGGTTTACAGATATGGCCGTACACACGGTATATGTCACATAAAACAAAAAATTAACTTATTAATAATCACTTTTGAATCCGGATTGGGGAAAAAAAATGTTTATGTACTTTAGATATGATAGCAGCGCATGCATTATGCATTTCTGATAACTTGCAGTGCTTGATGAGAAACACATTTGGATGATTCTCTGTGAAACCAGCCAGCCTATCTCCCAATAATGGGAGTTATGTTGTCCATAAAGTTAATAATTAATAAGGGCCATCTCACTGCATTGCAAAGCTTTCAAGTCAAACAGCCTAAATGGTGGAATGAGAGAAAATCAAAAACAACAACATAAACTGCATACAATTCTGGGCAGAAAACAAAACACAGTATGCAAATTATAAAAAATAATAAGTGATAGTCTGAACGCCTTTGATACCTTCCTTTTAAAATATTCCTGCTCTAATGTCGATCAAAAGAGACAACGCAGTAACCTTCAGTGTGAGGCAAAACTTTATAAATCGTCATTTATAAATAAATAAATATAAATAAATAATTATTACGTTACATTACTGGTTGCTTAGCAGATACTTCATCCGTGGCTGACAACAGCACAGCTTACATCAGAGTATATGAGGTTTTTGTATGGTGTTGGAGGTGGATTTCACACAACTGAAGCTTTCCAATCACATTCTAAACATAATATCAATAGTAAGTCGTATCAGTGCTATATTGTTGTATTGTATGCACCTACCACTCACCAAAGCATGAAAGAGAAGCATTTGTGCAGCATTTCCGTTCAGCTTTGTATTACTCGCTAGAAATTGGTGTAATGTGAAACTCCTGCCAAGTAAGTCCAGAAAAACTGTACCATAATGAACTACTCTGTAAAGCAGCTAGGAACAACCCACCCAAAAAAATGTATGTTAGAGTAAACACGCATGTGAAGGACCCCACAACTAAACTAATTCTGCGTATTCGCTCAAAGCCACGGACCAGATGCCTCGCTGGAATTTTAGCAGGCGATCATCTCAATAATGCAAAGCACCGTTTGGCCAACAACGCTGACTTAGACCATAAGCCATGTTGTGGCACATTTCCTTTCTCAGTTCAGCACAGTTTTTATTCATCAGAGGCCAGGCCATTCTCAATAGCATTTATATATAAACATCAAATACAAACTTTTTCAAAATAAAGTATGTTTCCATGAAAAACAAAACCAAAAAAAAAATAGGCAGATAAATTAGCTTTTAGTCATGCTTCATCAAATCATACGACTTTGACATATGACATTTCGGTAAAGTCTGTGATCTTGCGAAAGCTGTCTCACGACAATGAGATCCCAGTTCCTCCCTTCTTTGGAAACTTTTGATCGATGAATGTGTCATGCCAGTCTCAGTTTCAGTCTAACATGACTGTATGCAAATTATTATAAGTGTGCTCTTCGTGAACCATCACAAAAGTGAGATCCACGAGCCTCGTGGGTAACTAACCGGTTATTTATTTCCCCTGATGGGAGTACATGTGGCTAGGGTCATTTCACCCAACCCGAGGAAAACTTTTCCACAACATACTGCAATGGGAACAGTCATGTATTTGGCCTAGCAAAAAATAAGTAAAATGAAATGGTGGATATCAGGCTCAGTCAAACTATAACCATAAAAAGTGGCATTTTAGAAACATTCACAGCAGAGGGGTAAATTGTTCCCAGGTCACTGATAGTGACATCATCAAAATACCATTAGCCCTGCAAACCGTACGGACACTATTACACTTTATTGACAACAGATCGCTTCAAAAACAGATAGCACTGTCTGGGATCTGCCCTCAATCTAAAATCCTAACCTTCTGACAAAAACAAATCTGAAAGGAACCATGCGTACTCCTCTTTAAAAAAAAGAAAAGAAAAAAACCTTGTCTTAGGCTCTGTTTCCAAAAGAGCTTTGGATTTTATTGTTTATAACACACGTGGTTGGGTCGACCCGCCCACTAGGTGAAGTAGATCTATTGACTTACAAGCAGGAGGCTCGCGTCCAAATGGCATCTGCTATTTTTGCAATAATAGCTAGCAGTCGCCGTGTTTAATTATTTATGGAGACCATTCAATACAAACAAGTTAGTGTACACATGCTCTTTGCTTGACTGGCCTGGTTTTATAACACTCAGACCGTCCATAGGGGCCTGCTCTTATCACGGCAGACCCTAAATTGTGAGGGCTTATCAAAACAACGAAAAAGAAAGAAGTCTAAAGTCATCCAGGATGTGGAAGGGAAAGGGTTCCATTTGCTGGAATCTATCTCAGGGTTCACCGCGCAAACACAATTCGGCCCACTCGAATCTGAGAACTCCTCATCCCCACGTCCACAAGGTAAGTTAAGCGCACCGGTAGAGAGGATCAGTCCTCAGGTATCTTCGTTGTCTTCTCCAGTCCACAGAAAATGGGGGATCCCTGCATGAAATTACACTTTGAATTTGATTATTACTATTATTATTATTATTATTATTATGATGATTCTGGCATGATTTTATTCCCACTAATCATGTTTGTCCATAAAAAGAGAAATCTAGTCAAATCTTCAGAGGTGATGATCCTCTTGCGTCTTCCTACAATAAAACCATTCCTTGGTTTTCTCACTTGGTGTAGTGGATGAGGAGAAAAAAACTAAACAAATGCTATTGTCATAAGTGGGCCTCCTCAAGACTACTCGGAATGTGAAATAATGAACACTGTAAAATACGGTAGATAAACAGATATTGTTGAAAATAGAGTCTAAATCCCTGGTGAGACACTGAAGTTGTAATGTTGAACTGAATAAATGGGTTTAGCATACAATTGTAAGCTATTAATGTCACTTTGGCTACTGGTGTCTGCTAAGCAAAAAATTTCATTATGAAATAATCGGATAATTATCAATTGAAAACCTATCTATGTTAGTTTGTTTATTTCTTTATTTACTGTGCCTGGGACGATTTATTCAAAGGGCCTTTTTGCCAGCACAAGACAATATAATGATAAGCAACCCTGTAATTTAGTTATTCGAAATTCCCAATTGCTCAAAGAGCAATACATTATAATGTCAATACCAAAAAAAAATTAATAACGTTGCAAACAGGAACGCATATTAAATTGACACTGTTGCCACATGAGTTTGTGATGGGATGCTAAAAAAAAATAACGTATTTTTAATACGATTTTACAAGGTTCATGAAAAATAAGGTGTGTCTTTCCTGGACGGGCCGCATTTGGCAACGTTGTGCTAGAATACAATGGCCCGAAAAGAAGGTTAAGCACTCTGGTGCAGACTATCGTATAATCAATACCGGGTCTGCACACTGACCCCACGTCAGGAGAACTCACCATAATCAATTAACTCCTCAAAGTAAATAGATCTCTCCCTTCAGCTGTCTGGTAACTCAAGGGGGCATCCCGTTCCCTTCTGACAGAATGAAAAGAGAAATGAAACACCCTCACGTTACGCGGTGCACGGCGCACGGCACACTGATGTGAGAGGCTAAATAAAGACTGGTTACATCACCAGTGGCAGTTCCTGTTTTGAACCTGTCACAGAACAACCAGACTTGTCATCTACAAATAATAATAAAACTGAACAAATGCATTTAAGGGATTTACATATTTTGATTTTGAAAAGCACCGCCATCAAATTTATTCACAAAAAAATAAATAGATTTTATTATCTGCATATTAATTTGTGAAATTACAATATCTTGCTTACATACAGCAACAAAACATCTCCTCTCACAACTAGAGAAAATCATACATTAAACAACATTGAAATTTTTTTTTTAAATTTTTTTGAATTTCCTTGACATGGTGTTCTTTAAGACAACCGGATATAAACTGAAACAGTTTGGAACCTTAGTTGCACAACAGCCGTTAAATTTGAACCGTAAACCTTGTTGCCTACCACTGAACCACTCAACGGCCTTGAAGGAATTGTCTCCTTATTGCACTGCACTCAAGGCCACATTAGCACATGAACCCAAACAACACTCCCACCTTACTCCCACCAATGTCACCCTGGCCTGCCCTTCAATGTCTGACCACAACAGACCTGAAAAGCAGCAGAAGGGCCAGGAAAAGCAAAACTCGCTCTGGATTATTTGGATTGTGTCATTCACTTCCCCTTCACTTGCAGTGTTTCTTCTCTTCTCCTTCACTTGCAGTGTTTCTTCTCTTCTTCACTTGCAGTGTTTCTTCTCTTTTCCTTCACTTGCAGTGTTTCTTCTCTTCTTCACTTGCAGTGTTTCTTCTCTTCTCCTTCACTTGCAGTGTTTCTTCTCTCCTTCACTTGCAGTGTTTCTTCTCTTCTCCTTCACTTGCAGTGTTTCTTCTCTTCTTCACTTGCAGTGTTT